>JAIPMN010006981.1:0-11780 GCA_020650975.1 Apostichopus californicus
AATTATATATATACAGGTATGTTTAGTATTGGCACCTCAGTTGAACGGTTTGACTACCAAGAGCCAGATCAGGCCCCTGCTGGGACAATTAATCCACCCTAACTTTCTTTTTGAAATCTTCATTCTTTGGTCAGTATACTATGAAAATGAGAACCCATTATTCTTTCTTCAATATTTCTCGGGTCCCCTAATAGTCCGTGAAGGATTCCGAGGTCGCTCTCCTTACTACACTCTTCTCGTCAAGTCTGAGTGGCTCAGCGTCGATAGTCGTTTTGGACTCGGCAATGCAACGAGTTTGAGGTATTTAGTATCTCGCATTACACCATGTTTCATTTTGTTCTTTGGGAACACACCCAACTGCATTAAAGAAACTAAGAAGACATAACGTATATGATGACACATTTAATTATCATGTATTTATAATATCTTACAAATTTATTAGTATAGAAGAAGTATTTAATATATATATAACACGTGGAACTCATTTTTCACGTCGCGGAACTAACTATATTACACGGGTGGGATTATAAGAAGTAGTGGTAAGTGTGGGAGAGTTTGGACATGAGTGAGGTGGGGGTGGGGGACGGGGAGGCGGACGCCATTCACACATTTGATTACAAATGACTTTTTACAAATTTATTACCAATCAAGTATACTTGCTTCAATCATTTCAATAAAATTTATCCAATGAAAATCTACATATATCTTAATGAAACCCCTCCCCGGTACGATTCAGTTGTTGGTGTGACTTGTGATATGTTTTGGACATACGCAGTAATGAAAGATGCCATGATAGATAGCGAGGAAATGGAACGGCTGCTCATCTCTGCTAAGTGATTTATCTTAATGTTCGTTCCATTCAATGTCCATAACGGTGTGGTAGGACTCACGCCCTCACATATCATGATCTTCACTACAATGACAATAATAAACTTGAACTGCATTTGCCTGCAAATACGCAGTATTGTAATGCGCGTGGATTGCTTGCAGTACTAGGAAGAACTTTTCGGTTGTTCATGGTGTTATTTTTTGATCGGACAACATCATGTAGGTACCTACAAAGTGAGGGCGCTTGTGAGCGCCGTGACAGGCTCAGAATAAGTTAGCTACGCAGCTAGCCTCTGAAACTGCAAATGTACACAGCCTATATGAAACTTTCAAAGTTTCAACGTCTAGTTATGTAGGTTTCGTTCACTTGGCCAGTAATGTCAATATTGTAGCGCGCACGCGCACTACAATAGCTCCTGCTTTTCGCGTGGAAATGACCAATGCCAACCCGAAGGACACTTAAATTCCTTTGTTTTCGCGCATGAGATATAAATAATTATGTAACAAACTTAATGCACAGAGGAACCTTTATGCTAATAGTTCCGTTGAGATTCTGACTTTACTGTTGTTGAAAATGTTATCAAAACAAAATCATTCATCCTACCCAGTGGATATTTTCTATTTACATATTTATAAACCGAAAATAGGCATCTGGCAAAGATTGATGACGAACTGCGACAATGACAGCATTTGAATATTCAAGAACTAATAGACTAATACCTTACATTAGCCTGACGATTACTGCGCATAGTTACCTTTCTACTTATTGTTGACACGTCTAATTTTCTAACCTGCGTGTTAACAGATTTGCAGAGATTTCGAAAAGTACATTTATTCTTCAGACATCCCTTCAGAGCTTTCCTGTACGAGCTTTTGACAAAGCCATAAATATACGCATTCCAAATGCAATTAGAAATCGCTAACAAGAAGACGACTTTTGCCGAACTGCCAGATGGATTTTGAAGAAAACGCATCCAAAATGTCCAGACAACGTAAGGTACCCAAGAACACATGAAAATCCCGTACAACACTACCATACTGCGAAATGCTTTTCGTTTATGTAACTTCTTGGCAACTGTCCGTTGCCATGCCATCGTACCGTGGCCAGCTCCCGGATGTCGTTGCTTACTTTGCTGCGATAAAGCTCTAGTCATGTTGTACGGAATGTTCTGGTCTGCATCAGTAATCACGTGACAGTCCTGGGCGGGCTTGATGACATCATTCACACGAAACAGCAACTCGGGCTTAACTTGAATTAGTCTTCCGGTTTGACCAGCGCGCAATTCTCCCAACTTATTTGCAGGCTTCCTTTCAACAGTTTGTATGTTATCTTCATGACATGCCGCATAGGAACCGGCCGACAGTGTGTTACTCAAGGTCGACGAGAGAGCAGCAGATTCCTTGTTAGGAGAATTCGTGTTGGTCATATTTGTTTCCTCCGAAGAGTTTGAATTTTGGTGGGTTTGCTGCAGACGGCTTTTTGGTACACACGGGTTGATCTTTCGTCTAGCCCTCTTTACCACGTAGAATATTTTGCCATATGAAAACGTGTGTACTGCAAGTGGTGCAAGAAACCGAATCGTCTCGATAACACATACAGCCTTGAAGGATATTGTTTGCCACGAGACCGTACAAGTTCCGGTCACATGATTGAAGGAATATCCCGTACCTTCGATAATTGGTATAGTTGCGTTTATGAATCCCAAAATCCAAGCACTCGTGGAGGAGAGACCTGCTCGCTTGAAAAACCTGACATTATGATCTTCATATTGGTTAGGCTTCACAATAGCGGTATACCTGTGTGTGAGGCAAAAGAAATGAAAAAAATAAAATAAAACAGGTACTCGACAAGAGTTTCAATATTACTTCTATAAGCGATTTAACTTTCTATAAATGAGGTTTGATTTTGAATAAATCAACATTATATTCATTTAAAGGTGACGAAAAGGTCATTTCAAGTTATATGACGTCACTATATGTAAGATGAACCGAGTGTTTAGCACGAAGGTAATAAACTCTCAAACTCTTAAAGAGAAGAGGGTCACAGTTTGACCACTTTTTTTTGCGACTAGGGTAGAGAGTTGATCAACTTGTTTGGTTTTTGTGTCCATATGCTCTATCTTAGCAGGCTTTTCTATCAAAGTAAAGCAAAAAAAAAAAAAAAACCATGTAAACAAAGAACGATCGCACTTACATTATGTTTTAAGTTTCTTAGATTTGAGAAAAATGATCACCTTTAAGATTGAGCGATCCTCACCAACTTATAAACAAGTTGCAGTCTGACAGTTCTTAGGTTACATCAACTTAAGTAAATGACAGGTAGCTGGTGTACTCTAAAGAAAAAAACCACAACAATAATTGTATTACACCTGCTGTATACCGCTGGGTGATTTCAGCTAATCCAATTGGTGAATTGATATCACGTGATCTGATTAGGACAAGATGAACACCCAATGCAACTAAGAAGCGCGCGTATATGTCACTCTTTGTTGCAAATCGAAGTTGTTAATTGACGTTTAAACTCTTGGGTATAAAAAATAAAATAAAAAATTCTTCAAGATTTCGTTGTTGTTCCGTAAAGTAGCTACCGTAATGCAACAATTGAGAAAGGTAAAAAAAAGTTACAGTTATCTTGAAAGAAAATCCTGGCGGGACGGAAGAAGAAACAAACACACACAATAAAACACTTGTTACTGTGACGATTCGTAGAAGCCGGTACATTGTATAACTGTTTCTCTGTGAAGAATAGACACACATAGTAACGGATTTGACAAATATAGTTTAACGGACAAATAATGAAACAGCTTGCGTCCGCGGTGTTCATTGCGCAACTCAGCGCAAGTCACATTCTATTTTCCACTTATACATGGAGAACAGTAATGTTTATCTGTTCAACGCTTCTTTTCAATCCTGTGAAGTTATCAATAATGGCATTTTATAATCTTCGCATTAATTAAAAGGAATTAGCGAAATAATGTAATACTTATATAACCGAAGATGTTTCTGTTTCTATAGATGTGTTATGATAGAAATCCAATGCAAGCATGCTACTTAAGATTAAGATCACGAAAGTTCTGCCAGTTGAAAGAGTAGTCTAGGAGAAGATTTAAAGTTGACGAAAGGAAGCAAAATATATAACAACCATGCATTCTGCAGTGAAATTTACATACAATGCCTAAAGATATAACATAAAGATAAAGTTGAAATAAGTTGTCACAGTTTGTAACATAATTAAGTGAACGTTAAAACACACACGTGTTATGTCATAGTTGAACACTGACAGACAAAGGAGCTGTTATTTTTCCTTATAGCATTCGGTTTAGTCTCTGGACCTTGGATTGGGTAGGGAATATGAAGCTATCGATAATTATCATGATCGCAAATTTTGAAAAAAAGGAACTTGGATGAACCTTTAAAGGAAACGATGAAACAAATTAGTTAGTGTGCATCTATGATATTAAACCTGATTCCTTTCAAGTTACACTTTGGTACAAAACATGTTAACTTTTAAATGATGTTAGCCGAAAGCGATAAGTAGGAATTAAAGGCAAATTTTACCAGGATGCATGATCTACTTCCATCAGCCACAAATAAACTTTCCCTGGATATCCGCTTAAATATATTGTTATATCAGAGCAGACGTACTATAAGCCCTTAGATAATTCCTATACAATCCTATATATTCTTTTACTATGCAGTCTTCGATATGGAACTTCCTCTGTTGATCTCTTCAATTGGACAGGGAGGTCTTTACACTTCTTGTAACAACCTCCCTGATTGGACCACAGAATTGTGAATATACTTGCCAACAACAGGTTACATTATTCGTCACGCATTTAATTTCATTCAACAAAAGACAATTTGATGTCAGTTAACAATGCAACAAATGTCACTGTAATCAATTCGAATAAGACAAAGAAAACATAAATCATTGTTACTGCATTAGACCCACACAATGATCACCCCGCCCCCTCCCCACCACCTCGTTACCATTAATATTTTGTCGATACAAAGTGATATCTTACTTTATGTTGAATTTGTTCCACAGCAGTCCCTCTCAGCTTGTGTTCCCCCGCTTTTCGTAAATTGTCTTCATAATATCTACATTATATATGTTCAATATTCTACCCGCTATTTGAGTGCGTCATTTGCAAACGAAGTACACGTGACAAGTATATCACGTGGCCGTGTTTTCGTTTTCTAACTCTAGAAACTAGGTCAATTTTATCCGGCGAACGATAAAAACAGCCAGGCGTAAATACAGAATATAAATTGACTCGTGATAACTCAGTCACGTGTTTCTTTTTTCTCGCAGTTTGTAAACATCTCAATCTGTAAACAGCTGTTGATATAATTAATGATTATCACTTGGAACACTAGCAGTTGTTACTCAGAGTTTCAAACGTTGAGCGATCATCAGACAACTCTGATAAATATATCTTCCTCGCGCAAACGATAAAAGAGGAGGAGTAAGTACGGAAATTCATTTGCCTCGTGATCTCAGATCTCAGACTCATCTTTTTTTATTTTCACAGTCGTTTCCGTCTGTAAAAGCCCCAATCAGGGGCAAACAAAACAGAAGTAACATGATCATCGCCCTGTACACAAAATTGCAAAACGTGCTTACTTTCAGAGCCACCAAATTACACACACGTTCCGAATCCGGCAGAAAATGAACTGCCTCTCTTCAATTTGATTTTCCTTATCTAATGCAATATTTGCAACTTACAATACGTTGGAGAGTCGAAAAACACGCTAAGAATGAGAATGACTCAAGAAAGATCGGCAATGAATAAAAAATACAATAAACCAAACCTGTTGCAAATCACTTCAACCTCCCAAATCATTCGATTGAAAATTAACGTGTTATTGCCATTTGACCAAAACAATTCTTGGACGTACAGACAAATATACAAAATTAAAAGAAACTTTCTGGGAACTAAACCTAAAGATCACTGCACCATTCGGTTTAAACATCAGAAACGACCTGCCGTCCCAGATAAGTCAAAACAATTTCATTTGTGGTTACGACGGAATCGGATTAAAATAATCCGATTTTCCAAAACGTCTGCTAATCCAGCAGAAATCAGTGAGTCGTGTTGACTGCACTGTCATGCCGACACTCTTAATTCTCTTATAAAACTTTCAACTCCTGTTCCTGTTATCACTTTCGGTGATAATGCTTTGACGCACTTATGAATTTTAATAGCTAGTTTTGCTCGAAAGCTCTGCATAAACCAAACATTGGCTGTTTTATACTTCCAATCACTCACTCACTTAATTTAATTTTTGTATTTCACTCGAGGGAAATTCCACTTCACGACCGGTTTCGTCCTTTTGGGACTCATCAGATGAAGTTAGGAATCGAACCCCGGACCTTTATGTCACAGACCGAAGTCTTTACAATCATATAACTTGTGTAATACAGTTGACAGTTACACAATGCCAGTTTATACGCATTCACACACCATAGTAGTATCACTGTGGTCAAAACTTCCAGCCTCCACCGGGATTCGAGCCCGGGCCTCCCGCTTCATATAAGAACACCCTTACCAACTAAGCTATGGACGCTGATATTGTAGGCATTTGCCACCTGTATCGAACAATGCTAGTTCTTTATATATGATAATCTTGCTATAGTACATGGTTACGATCAGTAGTCTACCAGTTTAAAGTTATGGTATTAAGAGTTAAGCAATTGCAGACAGTAGCAGTTGTTTTCATTTGTTAACTTTTAGAATAGATCTCAAATTTAATTTTCTAAAATTCCAATTCTGGCATTCCAAATTCTATTCTCACCTTCGGTTTTAATTGAGAGATCGTTGACAGTTTTGTTTATGAAAAAAGGGCGTTTTATAAAGGGTCAGATATTGTCATGCAAGTCGTGCCAATGATATTAAACAGAAATAAATGCAATGCAATATAAAAAAAAATAAAACTGGATCTATGATCCCTGGAGAACTTTCGTGTTTCTTTTTATACCTCTGCCACGGGAACTCTCGAAAGTTCCAAAGTAAGAAAAGATTTTGACACGAATGCAAGGAGGACATTGTGAGAAAAAAAGACATTACACCACAATACCAGTAACGCATTTCTATTTTAAATCATATTTTTAAATGTTCATTTGCTCTGCTCTCTTACATTTTTCACCCTCATCTTTAAGATTGACAATTGCACAAACTAGATACGTTTTATGCTTTTATACGACGCAAATATTACGTATTGGTCGCACATAATCGTATAGTTGGTGGTGTATCTTATGGACATCACACCACTACTTAACTAAATATTTCCTTTGTGCGAGGTCGTCACCCGACTTATTCTAACGTTGACCTCAGATTATGAATGTCATTTTTGTCTCATTCTTGCACGGTTATGTATCATTGCATTTACAGCACTTTCAAAGTCAGTACGTTAACGTTTTTTTTTTATTACCTTTGATAGATGGACAAAACTCTTTGAGCGTTTACGTCTCTTGAAATTCTTGAAATGAGTACTGCAAAATATAAATAGGCCAAGATTTTCTTTGCCCTGTACGGCAACATTTACTTAGTCCTGTAAATCACCGCTTTTATCATTGAGATACCGTTTTCATCCAAAATGTAGATACGAATATTTATCAAAAGTTTTGATAACACCCCTTTTTTTTATAACATGCATGCTTGATTTTCAAGATCAAAATAATAAAGACGGAGAATTCTGTAGTGTACCTGGTGAGTACTCTGTAAGTGGCATAATCTATGTTGATGCTGTTTTAAGCACTGTTGTTCCCAATACTTCGTTAAAGGTATTCGTTAAGTTTGTAAGAAGTTACATGTTATGAAAATATAACATACCGTAAATCTTCGAAAGAGTGTCACATGAAATGTATTGTGTGCGAATTATTGTCTGTTTCCGTCGCATTATTTTCCTTTCATTCAATAAACATATCAGTATGGCTGTACTTACCGGTCGTAACTGATTAGTGCCATGGACAGAGCGGCTGTTGTTGTAAAGAATGTCTCCGCAAACCCAACAGCATAGCATAAAACGATACCATGTTTCCATCCGCCTTGTAAGTTGGCCACGATGATGAAAGGTATTGTTGTCAACAATACAAACAGATCAGCAACAGCTAAATTTACAACCAGAGATCCCGTTAGGTTCCTCAGTGCTGGATTAAATACGGTTACTAAAATAATCATTAAGTTTCCAACTACCCCGGATAGCAACATGAATCCTACCGTCAGTGTGTATGACAATAGATAGGCATAGGCTCCATCCGAACCGAAGACATTTAACACTGTCGAATTACCCATGCTTTACTTGTTTTCAACAGTAGCTTCAATAAGAGAGTAATGCTGGTTCGCCTGTGTACCTGTCATATTTATAGTCATTGACTCTTCACACGAAAGTTGTTAGTGTAATCCCCTGGAATGACGTAGCCTCGCGTTAAACAAATTTCCATTAAAGAACCTTTCAACAAGAGATACGTCTCCCGGCAAAGACTTTACCTTATCACTGTTTTCCAACCTTATCAGTGAGAGAAGAGAGGCAAGCTTAGTGTAGAATTGCTTTATTCAGATGGCAAATGACTTTCGTGAAAAAGCGTATAATATTCTAGTACTGGCCTATACCTTCTGGTAATCCCAGAGGCGATGTAAATGCAACAAAGGTGTTACAGTGTTCATATTGGTTTCATATTTCCACGGCGGGATGATATCTAATAAACCATTACATGCCGATTGCATGCATATATAACAGTCAGATAGTGAACATGCTTCGAAGCCGTGATGAGACTTATTTCCCTGGGAAAATGAACAATATATGAAGGTGATTATTTCATTTCGAACGATTCAATGGATGCCCTCAAGTTTCACAAGATACAATCAATGAGAAATGTATTCAGCAATGTTAAATTTAGTAGGAACTGTTGAATCTCACCACACTGGAGCTTAGGAGGTTACGTGGGGACTTGATCCAGGTTTTCAAGATTGTGTATGGTTTCGACAATTTATCCTTTACCGACTTTTTCATGTTTGCTAACAGTAGTTGTACCAGAGGTCATTGTCTTAAACTCCAAAAGTCACATAGTAGGATTAATATTCGGCATAACTTTTTTTCTAATAGGGTTGTGAATGAGTGGAATGGTTTGCCTGAGAAAGTTGTACTTGCAACTAGTGTCAATGGATTTAAGAATGCTTTGGACAAGCACTTTAAGCATTGTAATCGGGTCTGAGTGTTTGTGTCTTCAGTTTTTTTCTCTCTCTATAGGGTCCTTGATGGGGACTTAAGTGTCCCTCCTGATCCTTTTTTCTACTAAACTACTAAACTAAACTAGGAAGCATATTGCGAGCCTTGATAAAAGAAGGATCAAAATATAAAAAATAAAACATGGACTAAACAAACGGTGGTGAAATGGTTTATTGAGTTTGCTAGATATTGTGTGACCTATCTGAAAAAGTTAATGTTAGTGTAGTATCTATGTGATACATATACAACGCATAAATACGAAGGTATTTGAAACTGAAGTCATATAGCCGCTGAACCAAAGATGAAAACGGAAAATGTAACGCGCCTTAGCTGAATGGTACAGGTCCCGCAATAGCTTAATCCGGCCCTGACGTAATCATCAGAAAGTATCGTCTTTGTCCTTTAATTGCATAATCCCAAAGAGGTAATGACAACAACAAAATTATAACGAAGTCTTAAGATTTGAAACAAATATCATAGCAAGCAAGTAAAAAGTAACAAATATTGCAAATTACAAATCTTGATTGAGTGCATGAAAGAATATACTCTTTCAAAAGTGAAAGTTCATACGTGTGATCTCTTAACTTAAAGTTCTCTTAACTTAATCAGGTATAATAATTATTAAAAAAAGCATATAAACCCGTACAAAACAACACGTATATGATAACATCGACGCGACTTAGGTTTGGACATGATATCTCTGTCTCTCTCTTGTTTCCCCTCCCCATTTCATATTTCAAACATAATCGTTGCTGTTATATTTCTTTTTATTCCCATTTAAATTTTTCCCGCCAAAAAAGTCAAGGGATATTTCGTAGAACAAAGTATAAACTAGATTATTTAAAACTGCAATTTGTAAACATTTTTACGATTTCTTATAAAGAAAATATGCTCACATGATTGTGTCTTAAATTATCCTACCTAATTGATGTAAAACTTATTCATAATTTATGATTTAAATGTTAGTATAAACATCCTAAAACTACCGTTCTTCCGCAGGGTAAACAATAATTAATACACATTCGTAAACGGCAGGACATGCCGTGTATGCGTCATCTGCAAATATAGGATAACTACTGCATAATATCACAAGTTTGAATGCATGCATGTATACAGCACAGCTGTACATACCTTAGTCATACCTTTGAGGTGTCCATGGAATAAGTTCAGTAATTTCAACAACTCCTTGAAGATTTCTGTTGCATAAATTTGAAAACCAAAACATACCATATATTCTTTTTTAGCATGCAAGAGGAAACTGTAGAGCAATCACTGATGGTGTGTCTGAAGGTATTGTAATATCAACTGATTAACTTTACGACTTTGGTTCTGATGTACCCAGTGTGCAGCATCTTCTACTTTAGAGATCTTTAGATCGCTAACCAGTTTCTCCAATCCATTCAGGAGGATTGGAGACAGAAACTTATCCTCCATGCCCCATATGATGAGTGTTGGGCGGGTGACGGTGCAAGGGAAGTTCATCTCTGATATATTTGCTCTGTAGTAGTTCAGTGAGCCTGTTCTCGTACCTGTGTAGATTCAATGATGGAAGGGGGAAGTTCATTATTAAAGAAAACAATGCTAGTCATACCGCACATAAGTATCCCACTGAACTCAACAGTCGTAACGTGTGGAATCGTGCACGGGTTAGTCGGGTATAGTGCGCGTGCTTAAGACTATATGCCATTGATCAAGATTTTTCCAGTTTTACGTCACGTCGGCTTGATTCGGGGTTTTCTTGTTCCAGGAAATATTTTTGAATGGACATATATAAACATGTCTTTGATCCCTCTGATTTGGCTTGAAATAACCAGGGAGCTGCATGGACGTTTAATAACCGAGACCTTAACGGGCCCCGACCCTGCCTCCAGGGTCGATCTGTACAGTATAGAGAGACCTAACTACAAATGCTTCCCCCTCCCACTCCCTCTCGCATGGTGCAGGATTCAAGCTAGATCCATACAGTACAGAGAGGCCTAACTACAAATGCCTCTCTATCGCAGGGTGCTAGATTAAAGCTAGATTCATACAGTTCAGTGAGGCCTAACTTCAAATGCACCCCCCTCCCCTCTCGCAGGGAGCTAGATTCAAGCTAGATTCATACAGTACAGTGAGGCCTAACTTCAAATGCACCCCCCTCCCCTCTCGCAGGGAGCTAGATTCAAGCTAGATTTATACAGTACAGTGAGGCCTAACTACAAATGCATCCGCCTCCCCCTCCCTCTCGCAGGGTGCTAGATTAAAGCTAGATTGATACAGTATAGTGAGGCCTAACTACAAATGCATCTAACCCCCTCCCCTCACTCCCTCTCGCAGGGTGCTAGATTCAAGCTAGATTCATACAGTACAGTGAGGCCTAACTACAAATGCATCCCCTCCCTCTCGCTGGGTGCTAGATTCAAGCTAGATTCATACAGTACAGTAAGGCCTAGCTACAAATACACCCCAACTCCCTACCGCAGGGAGCTAGATTCAAGCTAGATTCATACAGTACAGTGAGGCCTAACTACAAATGCATCTACCCCCCCTCCCCTCACTCCCTCTCGCAGGGTGCAAGATTCAAGTTAGATTCATACAGTACAGTGAGGCCTAACTACAAATGCATCCCCTCCCCTCTCGCTGGGTGCTCGATTCAAGCTAGATTCATACAGTACAGTAAGGCCTAGCTACAAATACACCCTCCCCCCACTCCCTCTCGCAGGGAGCTAGATTCATACAGT
>JAIPMN010006982.1:0-11976 GCA_020650975.1 Apostichopus californicus
TTTCGTGGTCTTTGTGTAACACAAGATAAGTTTTAACAGCAGGCTCTTCGTTGTTTATACATCGCGCTATCCAGCTCCAGCGCGAAGAATGTTCGCGTGTATGAGCTACCCTAACGTTTACAATCGGACAGTTCTGCGATGACATCGATTCCGCCAAGTTTCATCTTTCGGTTTAACGAATACTTTTCAAGTTTCCTTTCACTGTTAATTTGATCCGTGAATTTTATTTCAGCGATTTCGAAGAACAGTTAATGAACTGTGGTTTGAGTGTGAGTGTACTATGTGCAAAGCTATACAAGTACACCAACTGAGCATCGTAGTATATATACGTTCGCGAGTATGTACGTTATATATGAGGCAATCCAATGTGCTTACACGTGAGTTTATTTGCTGTGGAATTGGGAGTGCTAACTTCAAGTCGCCTGTTTTGCCTATCTGCAAGCACTACGTCAATCACCATATTGAAGCGTTCGAACAAACGGTACTTTTGGTGAGAAACTGGTGAATTTGAAAACCAGATTTCTACAAGAAGAAAACGTCGAATGGGGACAATTTTTACATTGTTAGAAAGAGAAAAATAATAACTACAAGGGCAATGTATCAAAATCTTCCACCAGACAATTCCTTTAAGTGAAATGCAGAAATTTAGATCTGCATCGGCCTGGAATTAAGGCCGTTTTTTTTTCTTTCTTACAATGCTAAAGTAGCCACAACATGTGAGCATATATATGGGAATAGCCGAATGGCTTTTAACTTACACTACAAGATGGGTGACTATATCCATTCCACAGGTTTATTTCATTTTGGATTTTTTTTTTACAATTTAGTCGACCACGCTTGGGTTAGAATGTATGATTTATCCACGCTATGGTTTTATCCTGTGTTATGTTTTTCTTCTACAAAACTATTAAAGATCATAAAAGCAGTGCACATTATAGTAGACTGACAAGAAATTAAAACATAATTCTATATTTTTGAGTCAGCACATATTATAATGATAGATACAGTAATTAAAGGTATTATAATCATTCAATGGGCCCACACAGTTTTGATGTCAGAGGTATAGATTGACCAGACCGGTACATTTGAAATACAAATCACTGGACATATATGTGAGTAGAGCCCTCTTAAAACAACCAATCAGCCACATAACAACACGGTCAACGACCAGGAAATTAACAATACATGTGCCTGTATAGAGTAATCAACAGTCCATCTTTGGTAACATCTTCTAGGGGTGATTGCATTTCGAAACGCTACAATATACTGATATAGGTAAAATGAACAAGTTGCTACATGAATGCAGAAATGCATAATAATTTAGCACTTTCTGTGGATAAAACTACCATTTAGGCATCGTGTCAAAAAAGCGAAGCTGCGAGCAACTGCAAATTCCTGCTCAGCTACAGGTAGGATGAATCAAATATCAAACAATAGGGATTTATTGAGCTGCAAACCAGCAGTGCCTATTCTGTGAAACTGCACTGTGTGAAAATCAAGTACACATCACTAAAGATTACTGCATCTCTCCCCACCCATCCCACCTCCACCCCATCCCCCCTCTCCCCCAGCATCCAACATTTGAGACTTGCACTATGAGAAACAATATCTCAAAACTGCTAGACAGATTGTAGACACTAAATTTATTCCCTGACATGTTTACTACTTACAGTACTGTAAATAACTTCCCAACACAGGTTAATGTATAATTTTCATCTCTTTGAGGTACTGTATATCTCAGTGTCCCCAATTCAAATCTATATTCTATAATCACTTCTTTACTTGACTACTAAACGGCATCTTTAAATTAACTGAGTAAGTGCCTCGACTCCCTGATAATTTATTCAAGTTTCGTTTTCTGTTTGTCTTTTTCTTTCATTCTAATTTTACCTTTATTCTTTCGTCAAAAATCAATCATTACAGTTGAGATACGGGTAGACTTTGATTGACGGAAAGATCAATACACCTTAACGAGCTACAAAATACATCGTACATCGCTTGACCGGCAGTGACCAACTCGTCTCATGATTTTTCTTCTCTTCTTTCTTCTTTTTCTTTTCTTGTTTCCTATTTTTACCGTAACCCTTTGCTTTTTAAGAATTAGTCTGATCATATCATCAATCAACCATTATACTCCAAACAGCTTTTTCCCTCCTTTCTAGCCCCTCCTCTAAGTTTCGAGTTTCTGACGCGCTCTTTTGTCCGGAGTGTATTAAAATGAAACCATCCGTCAGAGCCGATGACAAGTGTCACGCTCTCTGAGAATGCAAGAAGGTCGCAGAGAACACAATATCCGTTTCTCTTAATTCTGATGTCTTAAAAGGAGGAGAAAAATACTGCACCCTGCAAACGGTCGCAAGAAAATAAAAGGAGAGAAAAAAAAAGCATATTGCAGAAAACTCTTCGATACTATTCGGAGGGATAGAAACAATTAGGGCGCAGGGAAGGGCGATTATTTTCTGAGTGCATATCAAACATACCGACGTGAAATTAAGATGGTATATGCTGCCGCAAAGCTGTTGCGGACTGCGTGAAGTCTGACACATCAGGTACGCTCTCAAAGTGATGACATTCGGTTGCTATGTGTGAAGTCATAGACTCAAAAAAATAAAAAAAATTAAGAAAATGATTGTTACATAAATAAATATATAACAGCGACCTGAAAATTGACTCTGAACAGATCGAGATGTGAGATCATGATATAAGGTAGAAATTGCCAATTTGGGTGTGATAAGCCTCGAGGAAATTGGTTTTATAGCGCTACGGACAGATCCGGCTTAGAATAAGAAGTGAGAGTTGAAGTTCCATTTTTGTCACCAATTTGTTTACCATTTCTTTTCTAATATTTAAATAACAACTACATTATTTTATACTTTTAGTTCAAGCTAAGTTGTCTTTCTGGGAGTAAGATATAAAGTTTTTACACAGTTTTTGTTTAGGCAGATACTTTACACTATCTTGCCATTGGGTACAGTATGCCTTACGATATTACTCCATCCCCCCCACCCCACTCCCCCCTCCACCAATTTTTGCATTGAATTAGTACTATAATCTGATGGTACCTTATTCAATTAACATGAAATTAATAAAAGACGATTAAGTTATAACTAAAAATTTGGTTTGTTACTTTAGTTTACCAACAGGCTACAAAATTAAAAACAAAGAATTCAAAGGTTTTGTATTAAAATAGATATATATTGCAGATTATTATTATCAGGAGTAGCCCACAGGTTTCATTCACAACAGCCAAATAGTGACAGTAGACTAAGGGGTATACAGTGAAGCTGTCCATATCATATATGGTTTGGGCTACAATATGTGTGACACACAAAATTGCAACCCAATTAAAAACACTATTCTGGATTGGGAGGCATATGTCCAATTATGTGTGACTATTTACATACATGTATGCTTCAGTCAAAGTGACACATAAAATATAATCACCCAATGACTCAAAACCTGCAGTTTTCAAATTGAGGATATGTAGATATATATGTAGCTCTACTGGACAGTGCGTGTGAATATTAAATTAGGCACGGTAAATAGAGGGTGCTAAGGTTGTGGGGAGACAGGTAAGCGAGAACACAAAGTAAATATTAAATTACATGCATAGGTTAAAGCAACACATTTTAAGCTGCAATACGATACAAACATGGGCAGTGTGTTAAAATTTACATAATTCATCATTTAAAAATGATATTTTACACTTCCCATTAGGATTCACCCTTGGAAATTAAGCAACAAGTCAGTGAAATGGACAAAGGGATACATGTATGTTGCCCCATAGCTTGCCAAACAGCCATCTACGATTCCTTCAAATAACACAGGGAATAGGCCATTCTTAATAGGGTCCAGCCAAATAAAGTAAAAAAGCCAGTAAAACACAAATTACATAATCAACTTTTATTGAGCACTGCACTATAGTTCTGAATATCAAAGGGATATGATACATTAGCAAATTGCCACAGAGGGAGAGGTCGGGGGGGGGGGGTGTCCAAGAAACATGAATTTCACCCAAGGTATACTCAAGTTGAATCCATTCAATTTGTTTTATCTTACATTGAAAATGTGCAGTTCTAGCTGATTAAAAAATGTTCAAAAAAAAATGTTCAAATCAAAGACAAAACTAATTTATGCACCTTGCAATATATGCAACTTAAGTAGGTCATATGCAAATTAGAGTATGCAGGTGCTATAATTTACAGTTTGAATGTACATTATCTTATTGTTCTATAAGACTCTGTCCATATCCGTTTTGAGTCGAAAGTCGAAACGCTGCTCACGGTTCACAACATCTGTTGTGACATTTCCACTAATTAACTATAAGCACCGAAATGTTTATAATTTTACCCTGGAGTGAGTATATTATTGGGATCGAGATATTATTAAAAATATTCCAATTTATGCAACCTGCTTTACTTCAACTTCATTAGTTGCTTGAAGATCTGGGGCAGTTCAAGTTTTACAAGTTCTGCCGAAAAATATGTAATTTATCTGACATATATTCTTCTTCCTAGATATAGACTGCAAATGTGATCCTTGTACAGTAAGCAGTCTAAGATAGATGACATTTTTGAAGAGGTTTGTAATGGAGAAGTACAACTAGCTGTAGAGATACACCAGTGTGTTGAGTTTGATTTATATCCACATAATATAAATAAAATGGTGAATAGTTAAAATATAAGGAGGTGGAGGAGGACTGAAGAAGCAGAGCTTTTATGAGCAGTCCCCCTTTACGAAAACAATAAACGAAAGAATACAAAGGATGAGTTATAATCCTATCATTAATATTCCTGAATCTTATACCAGGGACTTCCTTCAGATCGAAAATATCTTAAGTCCACAATTCCAGTTTTTTTTGTATGTTTTTCTTTCTTCCCCCCTCCCTCCTTTTTTTATTCTTGCAAGATTTCATAAAACATCATTTTCTACTGTATTTATCCAATTATATCTCTAGAGGCATAAAGCTTCATCAAAACATGTCCTCGATTATGTTTGGACCATCTACTGTCCTTATTACTCAAAGGAACAATGTGAGTACCAGCTTTGATTTGTGACAAGCATGAATATGCAACAAAATCATCACTTCTTAGAGCTGATCATCTTTGCACATACTGTATGAATAACTACTGTATGGAAGACCACTTAATGCAAACCTTAACTGTCTCTCCCCAAACAGAAATCAATATAAATGCAGTCTCCCCATCTCATACTTCCTCCCACAAGCTCTCCCTCACCCCTGCTCTCTACCCCAAGTGCTCCCTCACCTCTGCTCCGTACCCAAACTTCTCCATCACCTCTGCTCTCTACACCAAGTTCTCCCTCACCTCTGCTCTCTACCCCAATTTCTCCATCACCTCTGCTCTCTACACCAAGTTCTCCATCACCTCTGCTCTCTACCCCAATTTCTTCATCACCTCTGCTCTCTACCCAAAGATCTCCCTCACCTCTGCTCTCTACCCCAAGTTCTCTCTCACCTCTGCTCTCTACCCCAAGTTCTTTCTCACCTCTGCTCTCAACCCCCATTCTCCCTCACCTCTGCTCTCTATCCCAAGTGCTCCCTCACCTCTGCTCTCTACCCCAAGTTCTCTCCCTCTCCTCTGCTTTCTATCCCAAGCTCTCCCCCCCCCCCCTCTCAGACACTACAGTACCTGCCAATCCCAAAAAGCCTCAAACATTTGCCTGTGAAGATTACCTTCTGCGTCCTTGAAAACAGGGAGAGATTGCATCACATTGACGGGCATACCTTCAGCAATCCAATGAAACTCTCACCTTTGCCTCAAAATCTTACCATTTTGATTAAAAGTTTTAGACTGACAGTCATTGATTTTGAATGTTACAAATCTAATGCATCTCTCTCTTCCGTTCAAAACAGTGCACCTCAACACTGAAAACAATGCATACCCTAAAGCCATCACCTGCTGGTTTGATCATGTGTTGAGCTCTGCTACAGGTGAAAGGTATTGAAAAAAGGAGGGGAGTTTAATTTAATAAACCACTTCTGACTAACTCTAACTCTTGAGGTTCTAGCAATCACTGGCTGCTCCAAGACGCCTTTATTTGAGTCTTACTTTTTTCCAGTTATACAGACGAACGTAAAAACGTAGAAAAGAAACAACCACACTGCTTGCATTCACTTTTAATAATTCAGCCCACATCTCTGTTTTTACTGTTAACACCATATGGATTTCAATCAAGGGTGAAGTAAGGTGGGTGTCCAAATGGCCTCAGTAATTTGCAAAAGAGCACATTATAATGGTCCCTGGCAAAAAATGATAAAATATGACAGGCACCTTTTCCCACTGCCATGTAGTATCTCACCGACCCACCTGTGTCTGATGTCTTATTTTGCTCAAAGCAAAACAAATACATCTAGATAAATAGTGTGCAGTCTACCATCATTGTACAAATCAACATTGGCTACTGTATATATAGTGTGCAGTCTACCATCATTGTACAAATCAACACTGGCTATATACCTAAATGGCAGACTAACAATGGCTTTCATTTATCTACTGAAGGTATATAGTGTGCAGTCTACCATCATTGTACAAATCAACATTGGCTACATATGTAATACAGAGTATTAAACTGCCTATCCATTCATGGTTCATCTACTGAAGAGAACCATACATACAGTAGATGGCCATATTAACACCACATGTTCATCCTACACTTAGTGTGGAAATGATTTAAATACTTCACAATTATTGTTGACTGCAGACACTGTAGCACTCAAATCTACAGTACCTTCAATAAATATTGTGATACAGGAACTAAACTACTCACATTTCATCAAAGGAAGTGTGCATGTGCTATTTCTCTTGTGCAAACTAAATGTGCATACCCACTTTTAGCTATATAGCCATACTTGAATGATTAGCACTGTTCATTCCTACTTTCAAAATGTGTTTAATAACTGTGAAATATATATGCAGCAGAAAGTCATACTTTGAACATATACAAAGATCCAAATCCAACCATGTGATAAAACCAAGGCATGATCCCCCCTCCAACGATCAATCCTGACAAAAAAAACAGAATCTTTCACATGCTTGCCTTGAGAAGTATCGAAGAAACGTAGATGTGCATGTTTGTCAACCTATCACTCGATTCCTACCATGACATGATCAAGAAGTAATATATTGATTGCAAACTTCGGCATCAAAGCTTACATCCCATCCATTATCTTTTACTGGTCAATTTCACCAGTGCAGCCCTATCACAACCTTGTCCGGGCAAACACGGCCGGCCGATTGTAAATTTTACACAAGAGATCCCTCAGCAATTAAAACTTGTGCCCGCTGGGGAAACCAATTTAGATAAGAGGAAAACAAGAATTTGTTATGCACGGTGAAATGTGCAATGTTTCCAGCTATGTTTGTTCACTAGACCAACAAAGTGAAAATAATTATTTGTAAAAGCTTTACTATTTTCATCGTTTTTGTTCCTTTCACTTTTCTCCTTCTTATTATTGTTTCAAGCAGAGGGAATAAAATTAAGTTGAAGCTATTAATTTACGGTGAGATAAAGGGAAAACTTGTACGACGAGGATGTTGAATGTAAATACGAGTATTAGTGGTGGATCATTATGCACACTTGCTACAAACATACATACGTACACACACGCACACAGTCCTGAAGAAAGGTCCCTGAAGTAGCCAAGATAGGTCCCTGAAGTATCCAACCATTTATCCAATGTAAACTATACTCTATGCACACTGTTCCACACAAACGTTATGAATTACACTATCGTCTTCAAACAAACACAGATAAAAATTTCTCCATTTCTTCAATGCCATGAATTTTACAACACAAATACATGAAATTATTATTTATATATTATAATTGGAACTAAACTTCACTACCTTGGAATTTTTCTGTTGTGCAGAGAATATGACCATAGACCACACCAGGTTATCTGCATATCTACATACAGTATGATGGTATAATATTATAGATTCTTAACACATAACTCTATGACAACATTCCTTCACAAAAATGAAGAATATTGCAAGTTACTCCCATCTATTTGTGTGGGAGGAGACTTTATGTTGTTTACACAAACAGATCAACAGCCACAAAAACAGTACCTTCAGAAATCCTCTAAATCCTCTGAATGCTGAAAGACATTAATATGTCAATTATTCTCAAGCAAGGTAAAAAGGCTTTTGTGGTCAAGCAGTTTAGACATCAATTTACATCACCAGCTGCTGCTTGCTACAGCCCAATAACAGCTTTAAACCGTATTTGCCATGCAGAGAATTTTCTAAGAAGCCAGAGGTGTTTTGATTAGTAACCAAATTCATTAACTCCAGAAACCTGATTACAATAATAGTACCAAATCATACCATTACATTACAAATTGACAATGTCCATCTCGTGTTTACAGAAGAGCTCGAGGCGCGAAGATGATAGATGCTTGGACGGACCACGTCTATTACTGACCAGTTTACTTGAATATTAAGCCGGCCTCTCATTTGTGAGTTAATTGAGAATACAAACCCTCATTAAAGGGATGTGTTTGTTTAAAGAAGGCCGGTTCACACCGAGAAATGGTGTTAATACGATCTGATTCCTCATTTATATTCTGTTTTAAACATGCTTGCAGGAGGAATCACTGTTGCATTGTTTTATCACCACGGGTCCAATACAATTGGAATAGCTTTCAAGTCTAGATAAATCTTCTTTATCCTACATATATACAGGCCCCTTGACCTTATTTTTAAATTTTGAGTGCTATTATATATACTGTACAGTAGGTGTGCATTAAATCACAAGTAAGGCTGCAGAATACAAAGCTGAGGATTTAGAAAACTTTCATTCTGGATCAACCATCAATTTCAATTAAAAAATTTCATATTTTGGGTGGTGTTGACAGATTCTACAATGACTCCCCACACAGTACGAGCTGTAAGGGAGACTGATTGCATGTAGGACCCACTTTCATGGGTCAGAAGACTACTTGATAACAAACAAAACACGCCTACAACTTAAGATATATACTTGATATAATTCTCAAAGTAGGATGAAGCAAAGTACATGATGTAACCATAGTCTGTAATATAGCAAATGAATATATGTACATGTACAATATTTAGCATATAATGTTAAGGTTCTATAGCAATGTACAGTTTACAACTGTGTGCGTACAATCTTAGCACCAACTGACGTACCCGAGTGTAAAACTCGCAGAGGAAATACTATATAACCCTATATCCAATGTATAGTATATATATATGGGAAGATAGGTCCCTGAAGTATCCAACCCTATATCCAATGTACATACTGTAGTTTATGGTAATATACAGTATGTCCCTGAAGTATCCAACCCTATATCCATTGTAATAGATGGGAAGATAGTAGTGTTTACACGGGTCCAAAAATCGGGAACCGGGTACCCGAGAGCCATTACCCGTCGGGTATCCCGGTAAATATTGTTTACCCTCGTGTATCATGATTTTCAAGAAATTACATATTGGATGCTATAATAAATGAATTATATTCTCTACTGACAATGTTTTCATGTTCAAATACGTATGTGTAAGATAAGGTATAAAACCTTCTTCAATAATTCTATAGGCTTTTGTTTCTTTCATAACTTCATATAATTAACATCACTACTAACATCGCACTGCCGCCGCTGCTTATACTTGCTCTCCACCTCTATCAGACCAAGTATCCAATTTAGCTATTTAACAGTTGTTACTACTACTATCTATATGTAGGCCCAGGGTTATTAGCCTTTGGAATAACGATTAATAAAAAGCCACTTGCGATTATTATTTTTAAGTTATCCCGTCTATAATCCATTAACATCTCGTAAACTTCCTTGTCAGCCTTTCCTTCTATGAAATAAACGAATGAATAAATAATACACACATAGTAGCCTAACACCACACTAAGTCAATGGGGGAAATCTAGCCTATACCTCTGAAATTGTGACCTAGTTATAAGATATCCATGGAATCCTTTCATTATTGCTGTTACGTTCGACCACATGGTTGCCTAACAACACACTAAGTCAATGAGAAATCTGCCTAACCGTCGGTTTGCAAAAAAAAAATAACACTTTGCATAGGATTCGGGTAATAAATAAGGAACCGGGTAGTATCGCGTCGGGCGGGTACTGGGGTACCTGGATAACCCGTGCAAACACTAGAAGTTAGGTCCCTGAAGTATCCGACCCTATATCCAATGTAGTATCTTTGGTAATATAGGTCCCTGAGGTATTTAACCTATATCCTATGTAGTATAAAGGGAAGATAGGTCCCTGAAGTATCCAACCCTATATCCAATGTAGTATCAATGGTAAGATAGGTCCCTGAAGTATCCAACCGTACATCCAATGTAGTATTTGGGAAGAATAATTCTCTGTCTATATATTTTGTGTTTAGTTGTTCATGTTCTCTTTGTAAAGCGTTTAGGAACTCTTTGTATTTTGCGCTTTTTAAATTGTATTATTATTATTTTTATTATTAAGATAGGTCCCTGAAGCAATACAGTACTGTCCATGTGCTTGAGCTCATTTTAACCTGAACGTTCTGTAAAGTGGATTTTGCATTTGTCTGCATATATTACTGTAGATGCACTTGAATTTCATAAGTGGGGATAAACAGTACCCCATTCCCCAAATTGTTAATCCATTGTGCAGGTTGACCTGTACTGGATTGACTGCCTTTAATAGACTGTACAGTCTTGGTACTTAAATACCGTACCGAATCAACAGTTAAAAACCATGATCTACTTTCTTTCCTTTCTTTCTGACAAGATATATCGCAAATTTTTACACGAGAATGTTGTACTTTTGTTTGTTTTCTGTTTTTGTTTTTCTTGCCGGTTTCAACTAATAAAAACCCACCATATACATTCGCATATATACCCAGTTTATATTTAATACCTACTGTACTGTACAGGGTATATAGATTTTATCAGAAGTACTATAATATTGTTAGAGCTAATGTGCCGTTGTGACTTGTATCTGTTCAGACTCTTTTTCTGGCCATATGTCAGATTGTTTCAGGAAATGCAAATTGCCGCGCCACGGCATGAGGAAGAAATTTCATTACTTACACATGCCGACTTAGGAAGCTCGCTTGAGCTTTACAGTGCAAAAACAAAAAAAGAAGGATTTTTAAATTCCTATCAACAAAATTGATTGGAAGCTGTGAACCTTGCTTGAAACAAAAACTGAGAAACCGCTTGTTCGTAAGTTTTGAGACCTGTAGAGACTTCTCTCCAATTTTCTTTTTTTTTTAGATCACGGAGGAAAAAAAAGTAACAAAGTTATAGACGGCAGAGTGGGCAGCATGTCTTCATCGTGGAATATTAGAAGATCAAAAGATGAGGTTGTTTTTGACGGTAATTTATGACCTTGCGTACATTGCATGACTAGCTATTTGATGAAGTAACGGTTTGGTTGCCATCAGTATCAAAAAGATGAGCGAAAAAATTTTTTTTTCGTTTTCAACAAGCCAATTAGTGGCAGAGAACGTAAGTGAGAACGTCACTTTCCAAGGATCAGAAAAACCTCTGGGATGTAATCAAGACCCAGAGTACAACATTGAAGCTGGAGATAATATGACAGCGAATATGAAGCAAACTCTCAGCCCCAAAAGCTTAATTGTTTGGGTATTTGAGAAGGATGTGGGGGCGCAGTGCGAAGAACGATAAAGTAGACCGGAGTGCGCGTGTATAAGAAGATATTTAGAAAAGAAAAGAAATGAAGTGAAGACCCAGAATAATAATCTATTACGTTAGTTGACAATTTATCAACTATCTAATAATAATAATAATCAGCAGTTATTTTACGACGCTTAAGCGACCACAAATGTGGGAAAAACCCGCAAGGGCTTATGGATTACAACTTACACGTCGGGTGGCTTCCAATTCAACATTTTAACTCAAATTTGGAATCTTTTCAATTTAGAAAGTCATTTCAGATGGGAAAAACCGTAGATTGCTCTTGGATGAAAA
>JAIPMN010006983.1:0-11414 GCA_020650975.1 Apostichopus californicus
CCACTATGAGTGACTTAGGGAAGAGTGTCTTCAAGTGTTTTATATATATATGGAGAAGCGTTATATATATATATTTCCTTATAATGTTGATACTTATTTTTCTTTTGCTATTCTCCATTAAACAGTACGGTGTTCAGGGCCTTGGGCCTAACTTGTAGAGTACCTTCTGCTACCTTTATTAGAGCTAAGGGGTACAGGCGTGGACAGGGTCGTAGAGGGTAGTCCCCCCTCCCCACAGGAAGGGGAAGTACTACCCCTCCCGTTGGAAGCGTCAGAAATTCGATGTTAGGCTAGGAGTCGAGGGGGTAGCCCTCCCATTTGTCGGGAAGGACTACTACTCGACTCCAAGGCAGAGACCACTTTGGAGGGGCTTTGGTCTCATGAGAAGGAAGGTTGGTGACCCGTGAAGCCGGGTCACAGAGGGTGCACAGTGTTAAAAGGTTGTGGGGAGACAGGTAAGCTCGTCACTCGTAAATATCCAAACCAGTAAGTTTTGGAGTTTATGAACCATCCCATACCCACCAGATCGTGGTTAAGTGAACTGCTGTATATGCAGCTAGCGTGCATCCATGTTAGAATGGGGGGGGGGGAAGCAGTTCATGACTACCCTGCCCCAAAAAACACAATTTAGAAAGTGGGATTACTCTCAAGGAGCAGAGAGTATCCCACAGGGACACTTGCAATAAATAATTGGCTTCCTTTTCTGAACTTTTGAGGTATCATTAACTTTTGGAAAAAGTCAAGTATTAATTAGAACATTTTTTCCATCGAAATCATAGAACTCTGATGTTCTAGCAGGTAAGATGTGTTAGGCTATTACACTAACGTGTGGTATCGGTAGCACCTATATAAAGCTTAACGCTTAAAATTCTTGAACGCCCTCTCTCCTGTTTTTTCTTTGTACCGAGCATTTGTTGAGCATTCCTCCCCCCAGTTGTTATCCTGTGACATAAGCAGTTCCGCAGCTCTATAATTCCATCAAAGACAGCAAGTCTTTGCTCATGTTTATTTTCTTTCCTGTTTTTGCTCCATTCCTCTTCCTTCTAACTCCTTGCCTCTTGCCTCATCTCATTCACCCTCCATGCCTTCCCTCCCCCTCACCCTCCCTCATCCTCCTTCACCCCTCTCCCGCTTTTCCAATGTAACAATTATTTTGGCACATTGCCAAGACTTGATGGAGGTATTACATTGGACTGTGCTGGAGTAGCTTCGTGCAAAAAAGACTGCACAGTATTTTTCTACGGTGTATAAAGATTCTGCAGCTCCCTTTCCACTGCTTAATAATGTGTGGTAAAATTTTGTTTTTTTTATGGATAAGGTATCATTTCTTGGAAAGCTGTCTGTGAGTTTGCAAATGCCACACCGGTAGAATGCTTAAGGGATGTATAGTTGCCATGGCAGCCCGGTTTACTGGTATTGAATTTATTCTGCGGAGTTAAAAAAAGAAAAGAAGAAAAAATCAATGTTATGTTTCTGTATTCTCAAGGAAATGTAGAGTTTTCACAAGTTTTATCTTGTTTGAAAAGTTGATTACTTTTCAGTCCTGAAGAGACCTGCTTGTTTTAATCTGAGTGCATTTTTATTAAACAGTATTTTTTAGCAGTCAGTGGAACTTTCCGTAGATCTACATATATGCCGTGTAGCTTTTGTGGAAACCTGTTACCATGTGTACGTGCATATCACAGGCCTGCAGTAATTAAACTTTTACATTTCTCTACAAAACTCTGGTTTCCTTTCTTACAACTGGAAGGATATCTGTCAATTAAGTGAGATTAATTGAGATTCCTGGATATAAAAGACTGCCATTGTCTAATTGCACATCCCAAGAATAAACTTGTGTTTGGGTTCGTACATTGGTCATGGAAAATCCAGGAAAAGTCATGGAAAACTTGAAAATTTCATTTTTGTCCCTAGAAAAGTCATGGAAAATAATTAAATGTAAAATGTCACGGTAAATGGAACGATTTTCCTTAAATTGTCTCTACATTTTTTTTCCACCTGAAAATGTTCCCAAAATAAAAGTTCTTACATGTTCTTTGCAAAACAGTCATGGAATTTTGTCATGGAAACATGAAGTTTATTTTCGAGAATGTGTCAGAACTGTGCAATTATTTATAAAGTAACATCATTCTTTTGAACCACTAGCTATCATATCAAAGTCTATTATAGGATAGACGTTATGTGGCATAGTTATTCTTTTTCTCTTCCCTCCCCTCCCCCTTCCCCACCCCACTTCCCCATCCCAAATCACTGTTTGTGACATTTCTGCTTCAGCATTTGCAAATCATTTAATTTCTTCAATATCAATGTTGCCTCGGCTAGAAAAAAATAATGAAGAAGCAAAAAGACAAATTTTGGTTTTCAAATTGAGATCCAGACAATAATTATCTGGGTGGACCATTGCCAAGGCTGCCACAAAAGATGGCTGTTCTTTTGTGCTGAATTGTATACATTTTTGTGGTTTTTGTGCTCTTTATAGATGATTTCTGCATCTTCTAAAATTCTTTGCCAGAGGTAGTACCTTCATAAAAACTCTCCCACCAATCAGAAGCTGACCACAACATCTTGTTTGAGGTTCAACCTTTGACAAATTTCAAACAGGAAGTTTTTAGAGTTCAAGGAAATAGTTTGAATGTTAAACCATGTAGTAATGTCTACACCCCCATCAACAATAAAGGGGGAGGGGGAACTCCTTTTTTTCTCCATATTAAGAGTTGCCATTATAATACCTTAACCTTTCTAGAGTTTAACCTATGACCTTTTGTATTCCATACCTATGTAAAGGAGCTTCTTTGTTGCCAAGGTATCATGAGGTTAAATTATAAACACAAAATACCAAATATCTTGTTAATTAGCCGACGTCATGGTGTCACAACACATTGTTTCATATTATCAATTTTCTTTGTCTGAAAGATTATATTTAAGCAGAGAAGAACAGTCTATAGTCTCGATTGTATGTTTTATTAATTAATTAATAATTTAATACCATTGCAATTTGAGAGGTATGCTGATGGTATATGAGATCGAGGGAAATATTTCCATTTAAATCTCATCCCAAAGTGACACTTACATAGCATTAATTGTGATCCTTACGCCACTCCAAACATGTCCCAAACATATTTTGCAGGAGAAACGCCTCAAAGCTTACAAAATTCTAGGGAAAAGGATGAACATTTTCGTCAGAAATATGGCCAATTACCCGACCATAAGCCACGCACGCCTATTATTGTTCTTTACCATTACATATGCATTTCATGCAGAAAGGTCACGCCAGGTCGCCTCAGCAAATTCCTGGATTACACACCATCTCATATACACAGTACAGTGCATTATGTAGTCGTATACGAAAGTTATACAACGTTATATGCAAATCGAGTTGAAAGTCTTTAATACAGCCTTAACAGTTTAAAATTAAACCCTTAAAAGTGTAAAATGAAACTGAACTGTTACAAAGTTTGTAATATAAACAAAGAAATCGTGACTAAAACCATCGGTTTATGGGGAAAAAACAACCTCATTAACGTGTTTGTCAATCACGTCTGTTTCATACGTGACGGAGAGTCAGGGACACGGATTATTAAATTTTGAACAACATGTTGACGTTGACTGTAGCTTTAACCTATTTAGAGAAATTTTTCGGAATATACCGAAGGCCTAGAATGCCTTACGACTACAGTGTAGGTCTACGACTCTACGGCCTTTATTTATCCGCCTTGCATTTGCCATGATTAATTAGTTTCATTCACTACGAAGGACTAACACACAAACTGCCGCTAGTGATGCACTAATGGTCAGCGTTCGATCTAGTGCCCTCTTTTTGGGGTAGCGAAAAATGCTTAAAACAATTAATGACCAAATTTGTATAACAATTTTCGCCCGGCAATAGAATTGCACATTTTGCGAATGTTGATTCTAGTAGTGTGAACTGGACACTAAAAACTGCTATTAAGAGTCGTATCATACTCTTGCTTTTTTGCATTTATTCGCGGACAAAACAAATAATTTTCGTACTTCAGTCGAGCGTCCTTCGCATACATCTTCAACTTCCATTTTATTCACTGTGGCGAGATTTGATAATTTCACTTTTTGCATACAAATCTGATGATATGAATCAGTCAGAGCAAGGGAGGTTTAACTATACAGGTAAAACAGTTCAATCAACATTGTTACGAAGCCACTTATTCTGCGTCCGACGGACGCAATCTTTTTTCTTTCTTTTGAGAAACAAATCCACAAATTCAAACATTCACAAGTAGTCTGCAAAACATAACAAAACACATTTTGGAAGTACATTATAAGAATCAACGGCACAGGGTACAGAGTTGACAATATATCCAATATATACATAGATTTTCAAGCTAAATATGATGCTTTTGCAAATTTCCTGTGATTTGATTGGCTAATAGTCCCTTACCCATTGTCTGGAAACATTCTTGCATCTGTGGGGTGCAAAGTAATGTATACTTTTTGACAACCAATTCTTGCAACGTTACTTTCCCCTGTGTAGAGATAGCGAAGTTTGTGCTATAGGCTATCATATGTGTGAACTCAAATATCAACGTTGGGCCTTGTCGTCGCAAGAAGCGCTATAATGGTTCAAAGCTACAGTTGAATTGTATCTGAAACTATCACGTAATATTTGAAACTGAGATTTTAACACAAATATATGAGTTGAGACAATTTATGAATGTTATGAGAAGCTAATATCTGTCATACATAAAAGTATGTGTCATCTCAGTATGTTTGTTCTCTACATATTGAGAGTTTTGCGATGCGATACCGGGCTAAATCGAATGTTGCCAACAGTTTGTCCTATAATACTGTACTGTACGTACATGTTACTATACTATACTGTGTGCAATAAAGACGAAAAGAACAGCACATTATAGAGATGACTTCATTGGTTGAGTTTAAAGTATGAACGAGAAAGGTGCGGTTTGTATGCATAATTGTTTGGGAGAACAAAATTGTCAATTGCTACGAAAACGTTAATTACTCGTTAATTACGGTTTGCCGAGTCAAAATTCTATCGCATTAGTCTCTCTGTCACTAATTACAATATATGTATGTATATGTAAGACAATGGAATGCTAAAACTTCCAGATAAACGCAATATTACGCTTTAAATTAAATGGCACATTTTTTCATTTTCCAAGGGATACAGCAGAAGGAAGTATTGGGTTTTTGTTCAAGCCCAGTTGTAGTGAGGCAAACTTTTACGTCCATTAATCGCCAAATTGCCATGGATATCACATGTGGAATACTAATCACTGGCTAATTGCAACCATTTTGGATGAGAGGAAATTTAATGGATAATAGGGTTGTAGCGATATCAGAATCTCCATATATGGATGTGTATGGCAAGCCAAAAGGCCCTATAAATTAGATATTTTTTCCGAATGTTAAGGCTGGTCTGGCAATTTAGTATTTCTCAGGAAGCAGTTATTACGTGGATATTGTCAATATGGTAATATTTCAAAAACACTGCTTGATACATCTTGGAACAATTTTTTTTGAGTGAATTAAGGAAACATGTTGCAAGGGAAATGGCCCTCGTGTGTGACTCGGGGTTGCTATGATTGCTGTATTGAGCCGCTTGTTGGGATGATTTTGATACCCTCTGTCAATGTTATTAGATATTAAAGGTGGTAGAGTAGAAATAAAATACTTTGAACTTTTCAAGTTTGCCTTTTGTATATATAATGTGATAAATGCTACAGTAGATGAAGTGTTCAGGCAACAAAACGTTGATAATCGATATAATTTCGTCATGATTCATCGACTATCACATCGTGACAGAGAAAGCTAGAAGTGATTATCAGTTTTGGCAATGAATTGGAACATTATGTTGAGTAATCATACTCAGAAAGTTTTCTCAAAAGTTCTGACCAAATCTTAAAAGGCTGCTGTGACATTGGCTTAATGATACGTAGTATTGGTTTGAAAGTCCAGTACAGTAGGTTATGTTATTTGATCTAACGATGTTACAACTACCCACTGATATGATAGCACGCGTCTGATTAAAGATGTTATGTCGTCTCAGCGGAATCCAACAATATCGTACGCCGGATTTTGCCTGACGTCACAGCTATCCCTTTGCCGAAGTATGATTGAGAGACATTAGTAATTAAGATAGGGATATTAAAAACAGAAGAGCAGCACAGTAACGATGAGAACTATAGTTACGGAAACAACGTACGTATAGAAAATATGGTGTATGGCATCATCGCTTTTGCAATGTATACTGCCGATATCAGCGATATAAATTGCCGATTTCTCACCTATAATGTTTTAATCTGGACCTAAAGCAATAACAAAGAACTGGGCACCTTTGTTTTGGTAGGAATAGTACGTTCATTCGATCTTTGCGGAATTCACCAAACATTTTGGCCAAATATGGACCTCGTCGTGATCGTGTGATTATTTACTACACAATAGTAACGAAAAAAAGTATTGTTTAGACCGTCGAGATTAAATGCACGATGAGGCTTGAGAGGGATATTCTGCTAGCCAAGGATGCTTGATTAATGAAAAGGCCAGAAATTTTCTGCATCTTTAGATCAGAACCACATCGTTTGTAGCAGGCATGAGCTTTTTCCGCGAATTCGCGGAATATCCGTGATTTCTTTCTACCTCGGGGACAAAAACTATTATCCTAACACACTGAAGCATAGGCAAAACTGGGGCCTATACCGCAATTTTTGCAAAGTCCGTTATTTTTTTTTTACCCCAGGCTCATCCCTGTAGTAGCAGTTTGTGTGGCAAAATGCCTCTGATAACAGCAGAGTGAATGTCTTCACAACAAATTTTAATTGTAATTTTCTTTTTCTTTTTCTTTTTTCTTGTTTAAAATTTAACTCCTGCATTTGATTCACATAGGAAGTGAACAGTTCTAAAACACAATAAAAAAATGACATTCTTAATACAGAGAACCATTACAAGCTGTTAAAGCAAACATTCCAATTGTATCAAAGCTGCAATGATTGATCAACAAGACAGGTATAATAGGAAAGTAGATCTTTCCAAGAACATTTGCCATTATGACATGACAGACCACCCACTGTGCTCTACTTCAGGGATTGAATGGAGTGTCTATCCACTCAAAATCAGTTCCGTTCAATCAACCCCATCTTGAATTATAGACAAGCTATCGAGATCAGGATTTTCAGCGAACAGTGTGGAATATTTTTCTATTCCGAACAAGTGTCACCTCCTCGGCCACTGTAATATCCCAAGAAAGACAATAAATTGTCCCTCTCCTATACACCAGAGAGTCCGATAGAAGTGGTCAGGTTGGCAGTGACACTTTTGTATCTCTTTTTCACTGTTATATTCTCAGTGCATTTTCACAATTTGTGAGAAACAAGAATTGGAAAATTTTCTCATTTGAATATAGATGCCCCATTGTCCAGACAGTCTGTATTGATGTTCATGGTTCAATTTTTTTTTCTCACAAAACTAAAAGGGTCACACTTTAAGCCATTAACATTTGAGTCGAATTTAACCCCCGGACATATGTTACCGGTGGGCGGGCGAAGTTACAATATTAGTAAAAGCTGCCCGGCCGTATTATGATAGTATGAAAAATTCAAGACTGTTACTTCTTAAAAATCGTTACTTATCTCCCTGTAAGTACCTCGTAATCCCAGTAATTACATTTTTGATATAAAATGTCTCTCCACTGGCAAGTATTCTTTTAAGTAATGCCCTCTGCGAGACTTGTGTGTCTTGAGTCGAAACTTTTGGCTCAAATTTCATCTGGCTGTCCCTGGTTTTTCTGAGAAATGGCAGGCTCCGGTGACAAAGAAGAGATAAGAGAAAGATTATCAATAGGCAGGCATAAAAAAGGACTTTATATAATTTGAGAGGCCTGTGATATAGTCTACAGTCGGTTGTCTTTTGCTCCATTGGTTTCGTTAATGCATAATTTAGGGAAAATGTGTGGGTTTTTATTTTTTTGAAAATGGAAAAAAAGTGGAAATTTACACCTCAAACTGGCACAGTTGCTTCAAGCCGCATTTAAATAAAGAACACTTTGAAAAGGGATATTCCTGTGGACAGGCGTTGTAAAAAACCTGAAATATTTTGATTGATAAACAATATTCCAAATGTTTGACAGTAGTTGAAAACAACTCTCTTAACGATCCGATCGTCTCTAACTCGCAGTTAGGTCGATCGAATGCTACACTGGATCCACGGTATGTGGCACTGGGCTGTGATGTCATCAAAGGTCCGTACATACGGTAACATTCCGAGTGTTCGTTTCCTGCTGTTAAAAGCTTCTCGTTGATTTACCCCTAAAAATTTGATTTACATTTGGGACTCTTTTGTAGAAATCTTCTTTCATCACTCTGTGGATTAAAAGATTTAAATATTATAAAGAACTTAAAAAAAAATTATTTCCAGCTCGATTGCTCTGTCTGTTGCCAGATGCATGTACAAAGAAGCAGCACAATTCAAAAATAAAATGATAAATTCCTCTTGCCACACGACCAAAAGCTATGATCAGGATATGGTTCGGACATGAAATTCGAAGCAACCTTGCTAATCAATTATCGTTGGCTACGGGAACATCCCCTTTGAAATGAAAGTTTTCGACATGTAAGCAAAATATTGCTATGAAAAGGCTATAACTAGGTTAGAAACAAAGGAAACAGAAATTTACGGAAATGTACCATGTAGGGGAAGGGGGAATCTAGCTCCTTGAGATTATAAATACCAAGCTTGTTTATTTATTCTTTTTTTCAATTGTTTTTTTTTTCTTTCTTTTTTTCGTTATCATAAGTCATCAAACAATTGCTAAACATATCACAATGGCAGATGTTGTCTAAGGTTTCAGTCCTGTAGCTCTTTGTTTACTCTCTCCGTTCTCGTTATTTCCGCCTATGTAAACAAATCCATACTTAATGACAATGAAGTAACCTGCCTCCTCACGCTAATTCCAAGAATAGTTGGGATCTAATCTCTTTCACCTAATTAAGACGCCTTAATATATTATTTCCCTATACAAGGCTGAAGTAATTATAAACCACGAACAATGAAACTTTCCAGAAACAAATTAATATGTTAACAATCGTTTCTGATGAAGGTTTTATAGTTTGGCTGGTTTATGTGATGGTGGTAGTTTTTTCTGCTTTTTTTTTTTCTTCTTCTTTACTGGTTGTTTCAGTTAATTTTTGTATATAATTACATGAGTGAAAATATTGCATCATTCCAAATAAAGTGATTTCAGAAGATATTGTTTGATGTTTATTCATTCAAGTTTTAAGAAGGACTTTACGATTAATCCATCGTTGCATTGTTCGGCAATGTGGCCAAAAGTGACACACACACACACATAAATATGTGGACAGATATATGTGTCTATATATAAATATATAAATGTATATAGGTAAGTATAAATATATACAAACATTTATATATAAATATACATACATATATATGTGTGTATCTCTCTTATGATGTGGAATACACCACAGTTACATAGCATCACAGTTGTAACCCTCTGTTTGGAGAAATGCTGTACATATATAGAATGCCAGGTGCTTGTTTGTTTGCTGTGACAACACATGTTGTAATTTTTTAAGAGGATTTGAAGTACTATTGAAGTATGCTGTATTAATTTATGTGCAGTAACATGAAGTTACGAATGGCTGGATTTACTGGTCAAGATAATCCCAGTTACTAATAAAATAGGTCCAGATATTCCAGATCTTACTCTATACAAGGAGATACAGTATTAAATTACATCTTTCTCTTTCTCTTAGCTTACTAGAAGCATGGAGGTAAAAACAGTCTCCATGGTAGAAGCAACAGATTTTACTTTCAAACACTTGGTCAGATTCTCCTTGTGTTCTAAAGTTAAGATATGCTGCACAAATTTTCTCTTTTCTTAAGAAATGTATACCTCATGCCATCATTTGATGACTGTTAAGTATCAATCAGTTACTGGATAGGTTAGTTCAGATCCAACAATGCAGTAACGAAATATATCAAATGTTATCTGGGGGTGTGCTGTTATGTTGTATGTTATAAGTAGAACAGTAAATAGTTAAAAAACCTGTTTGAAGGTATACCGTGATTATTAAATGTGTTAGCGGAGCTGGGCACTCAAGTATACACATCCCCCGCACTCTCAAATCTCCATGGGAAATGTTACTGTTGGTGAAGGATAAATTTACATATCTATATCAATCTACATATATATGGATCTATATATATGGATATATATGTATATCTATATGTGTGTGTGTGTAGAAAGTGTGTTCTTCTGGTTCACGGACAATTGGAAATGCACTTTCTATAGGATACATCCTTACAACTATTTTTAGCCTAACTGCCTAACTAATAAAGTGGAGCTTAGTCAGAATTTATCACTTTTACTTCATGTATGGATTATCATAACACTTCCGTTTTCATTTACAAATGTGACCTTTGGTGTTTGGTGATGTATTTTATGAATATAGGTTGTGTGTATTTATAGCTAGCTTCACTCCTTACTTATTCCCACTCCTATCCCTCACCCTCCCCCTCCTCCTCTCCCCTGAACCAAATATGTTTCGACCTTCATAGTGGCAGTAACTGCTTGTTAACAGTACAAATTAACTGTAGAAAGAGATGACCAGTAGTGGTTGACTGAAGCACCTTGTGAGAAGGAGTTTTTTCTTTTTTGGAATTGGAAAAAAGTTGTTTTGGCATTTCTCAATTTGAATAATGTGGAAAGACACACCCATCAACCTTTCCCTTCACTTTTTAGTCACGTTTAACATTATTACATTATTTCTTTCAAAATTTTCAAATTTCGGATCAAACATGTCCCTTTTTTTGTCTCCATCCACCCTTTCAAGTTTATCCCCAACGCTAGTGACTAAATGTCAGCTGAAGACCCACCGCTCACTAGCTTTCTCATCAACTTCAATGTGTTGCCAAAAAAGGAAAAGTGAAGGGTTAAAAATGGCACGATATTCTAGCAACAAAGACACCTAATTACACCAACCTTCGTTAACTACATCAGGGAGGTTGGTTTCTCAGAAAGCTGACAGTAATTAAGAAGGCGTTTTATGCATGCGATAACTTTTGTCAGGGCACAGTACTAATCAACCTTTGAAGAGTAGATAGTCCATGCTCATTGCTCTCATTTCATTTTTTATAAGAAAGAAAAGAAAAAGAAAAAAATTGCCGCCATATTGTAGGTGGGTTTATAAATAGCAATATGCAATCCTACACATCTAGGGCTGTGAGTTCTGAGGCTTCTTAAACTTACATATTACGATTATTTATGCACTATAGTGAAATACTTCAACGAGATCTCCCCATTTTCATGATGTTTAAAATTTTTATTTTTAAGTATATATATATGTATATATATGTGTATATGTATATATATATATGTATATATATGTATATATATGTAT
>JAIPMN010006985.1:408-22814 GCA_020650975.1 Apostichopus californicus
TATATATATAATGTGAGTATGGATGACCATAGATGAATGAAGTTGAACATGGATATATATAAAGTGAGTATGGATGACCATAGATGAACAAAGATGAACATGGACATATATATGTAATGTGAGTATAGATGACCATAGATGAATGAAGATGAACATGGATATATATCTAATGTGAGTTTGGATGACCAGAGATGAATGAAGATGAACTCGTATAATCATAGATACGGAAGGATGAACACACATTAGTGTTATTCCCTGTTTTACTTTATAGTGACCCCAATTCTCACCTTTGGCATCATGGCTAACCTCCAGGGGCGTCTATTGTGGCCTGGGCAAGGGTTCTTCTAATGGGAGGAGGTACACCTCCCTTTCAAGAATTTGTTTTTATCTGTTGTTTTTATCTTATATGATTGAAAAATATTTTGTTATTCAAGAATATTTCTCAAGAACAAAAAGAGTGGTTTATAGGAAGTATAAACCACAGCCATAAAAATTGTTTTAAATGTTCTCATTGAGTTCTATTTTGTTACTAATCCAAAAGGTTATCCTTTTACGTCAACTTGCAGTTCTGCTTCACCTCTTCTTACAGGTCACTGATGCAACAGTGTTTGGTAATTCTTGGTTTTACAATCAAGCCGACTGTGCGGTGCCTGCTGTCACTCCACCCAATCCATGCTTAAATGTTGATCCCTTAACCCTGTCTAAGCTCCGTACGCTTTGCAGTGGTGTACAAGTTGGTAAGATTCCAAGTTGTACTCGTTTATTCTGATAAGTGCTAAGTTAACACAGGTAGGCCTTTGTGTCAAAGAGAAGAAAACACACAAACTACTTTTCTACAGAAAAAAACCCTTTGTGTACTAAATAAAGTAAATTATGTAGAAACATCAGAGGGCCTGACATAGCAGAATCTTCATCAGAAAGAGTCTCCTTTAAGTACAATGGACAAGATAGTGATATCTGCAATGAAAAGAATTCCATATTTTGTTACATTTGAACCCCGATTTCTACCTCAATTCTTCAGGAACTGGACAATGTGGTTCAACGATTAGTCCCACACGTTACTTTGAAGCCTGTTTGTATGATGGTTGCGCTAATCCAAATGAACTTTCGGGTCCATTTTCTGCCATTTATGCCTACATCAGAGAATGCATCGGTCGTCGACTGTTGTCACCTGACTGGAGATTCCCAGATGTTCTAGATCCAAGTAAGTTCACCGAATATTCTCAATTTCATGGATGCTTATACTAGTGCAGGAATGTGCCCAGGATTTCCTGAGTGCTGGGCATACTGATCGCCGTCCTAGGGGAGGGGTCTAAGGTGCTCAGATGCCAAATGCTGGCACTTGTGAAGCTTGTAAGCACATACACAAGTACTAGTTTTGCTAAAAATTTACATTTTTACATTTTTTTTTTAGTGAAATATGTTACGTACCTGGTAAAAGTTATTAGTTTGTTTCAAAGAGATTTTACAAGAGACCGATTGTGAGCCGTAAGTAATGTTTCTCGCATGCGTAACTGATGCATTGTTAGTCTGTATGATTTTGGCATAGGCTAGGCCCAATTTATGTTGAATATATTGTTAGGAATGTCAGGGTTTTTAAGACAGTGCTGGGCGGTAATTTTTAGTGCTGTGCGGGGCTTGGCCCTAGCCTAGCGAGAAAGCAGGCACATTGAAATTAAACTACACCGCAATCGACACACTCGATCAGACATCCGATAAATGTGATCCAGGCCAGTAATGAAGTAATTGTAAATGATGTTTGAAGAAATGACAAATACTTTGGCAATCGTAAAAGATTTATAACTTGCGATTATGCGATTATGCGCAATGATCAACATTGCTAGGACTGAATATTGCACTGCAGAACAAGCGTATTACTGACAAGTAAACCCATGAATCTGACCTGAGCAGGTGCTTGCTGAATTTTAACACAGCACAGTGCTATTGTAGCCTTGTGAGAACCAGTCCCTTGTGATATTTGCTGACAAACTGCTTAAGTGTTGTGTTTGATAGGTTAGGCTATTATTCAAAAGCAGTATATGTGTATAGCGCTAGTTTGTAGTCGAGTGATCGCAACTTAGGTTTTGAGCGCGATTAATCGAACTTCCAAAGTGTAATCGCGACTACTGGCGATTAATTGACGATTACGACTATCAGCACTAGTTATTACATAAAGAAAGAAGCATTTAAAGTGAGAGTTTACCAAAATAGCATGTAACAATATGAATTTTCTTTATACTAGTGATGTCTTGATGTGAGAACTCATAAACTGATGCCCATCATCTTAGTATTTCTCAACAGGAACCCATAGTCACTTGCTACATAAACCATTGTCCATCTTTCTGAGCAGTTTTACAAACCTTTATAATTCTTATCACTGATCAATCCTGAAAGATAAAGACAAATTTGGTCATTCTTTGATTAACTACAGAGTAGATTTACCAAATAATAATGATAATACTCTGTGTGTTTTATCATATATGGATGTAGGCAAGCTAAAACTTCCACAAACAAACATGTGTTATATTGTAATTAGTGCTACAAGGAAATTTTTCTCTTTTATCTTTATGAATAGTCCTACTTTCAAAGTTACAGTGGTACATTTTTTTCCTTCCAGCTAAGGGCTGCCCCATAAACACCTACTTTGCGATTGATTCACCAACATGTGAGCCAACTTGCAGCAACCTAGTCAACCATGAAACACCCTGCCCCAATGATCGCGCCCCTCTCTGCAGATGTAGAGACGGATTTGTGAGAGAAGGTAACCAATGTATACCTCTCAGTGAGTGTGGTTGCACGGATGGTCAACGCTACTACCCGGTACTTCTTTGTTTTTGTTTCAATAAGATTTATAAATTTGTTCTATAAAGTAAAGATGATACAAATTGAACCCCTTCATAATCATGTTAGGTAACAAAATGGTAATGAATGATTCCTGATTTAGTAACTCTTCCTCCTTACAGAAGAATTATGGTTTCAATGCTCCTTCCAAAAAAAAAAAACATATAAAAAAAATTGGGAAACCGACAGATGGATTCATGTCCTAGAGTTACTAAGACATTACATCTTTTGACCTGCCCTATGATTTGACCTTTAAAAGTATGATGTTTAGCAACATATTAAACGATATTTGGTGACATATATAATGATGGATACATTGGGATCATAGAGCCATTTGAAGAAGGAGAACAACAGGATACATTTGCTTGTTTTTTTGTTTTTTTTTGGCATTGTTCTATGGTTTTGATACAGGGATGCATCAGTGAGTTGGATATGCAATGATTTCACTGAAGAAATAAAGCTCAACAGTCAATATTTAAGGGCTAGATAATCCTTCAATTTTAAACTTCCGATTGACAGGTTTTGAAGCTTTTGTTAACATTGTTTCTGTTTTCTTCTGTATCATGAGCTTTTTCCTTTCATACTATGAACACAAGCTGGCAAGTTACAATGGTTTGTCTCACCAGAAAGTGAAAAAAAAGCTGTACAATTTTTTTATGAACAAAAGTATAAAACATTGTACGATGTTTCTATATAGAACAATCTAATTCAATCGAAACTTCCAGCACGTCTCTCAAATCAGAAATTTTTACAAACTTCACACGTTGTTCTTATCAATTTCGTACTAAACAAAGAATCTACTTATGGCCTTTGAAATCGGCGTAGAACAATCACGACACTGTCCAATCGCGTCAAAAGTTGAACTTATCCATTCCCTAAATTTCAGTCTTCCTTTACCCTAATACAAGCTTTAGCAGACGATGTGGGGAATTAGATAGTAAGCTGTATAATGCTGCTTAAGGTACTATTACTGAGGGCTTACATGATGAAATAAAAAAAATGGTGGTGACCTTACCAGTAAGAAAACTTCTCTTCAGAGAGGGTCACCTTCATTGGGGTATCCTGCCCATTCACCCTTCTTTGGTTTACGTCTTGTATCAAGAGTGAAAAAAAATAAAAAAAATATGCATACATTGTCAACATACCTAAATAGCAGGCATCTTAAAGTTGCAAGGGTGTACCTTTTCCATTTTTATTTTGTTTAATTAATTCTAATGTCAGTTTAGTAAGGAGTAAGAAGTAATTAAATGACAATAAGCTTGTAACCAACAGGAGAGATTTTTGCAGTTGTAGGTGATGATCTTAATGGGCATTGTCATTGAATGATCTATAAATTTTTGTTTTACTTTTTGAATGAAACAGTTGGGCAGCCAATGGATAAGAGCTGGCTGTCAGGAGAAGTGTGTCTGTACCCTGAATGACCAAGGAGTTGCTACTGCTGAATGTGTTGGTCATCTCTGCTCTGCCAACGCTATGTGCGATGTCGAAAATGGCGTCCGATCTTGTGTCTGCACGGCCGGATTCTTTGGGAATGGGTTGTCATGTCTGCGTAAGTATTTTGTATGAACAGTTTGTTCACAAAGTGTTGCAAAGATTTCCAAAGTGATGCAATCTAAACCATAATCTGTGCATATTTAGGAGTATGGTTGATCTTCCTAGTTTTATAAATACTCCTATAAAAACATTTATAGTTTTATATATGTGTAAAAGTTGGCCAGACGTTTCGATCCTAGCAGGATCTTCTTCAAAGGCTAAATGACAAGTAACAGTAACAGTATGGACAAAAACATACACAGAATACAGACAGGTTAATGAGCATGGTGAACACAAAGAGATAGATGTAAGGGGATTAGTAGACAAGGGATGGAGAGAAGAATGGAAGAAACCACTAGGGGAAGAGGAGAGGTAGGAGATAAACAGTGGAGGGACAAAGAGAGGATTAAGGGAAGGGGGTAGGGAATAAACTGGAGAAGGACAAAGACAGAAAGGTGTGGAGGAAAAAGGATGGAAGAGAGCTATGAGAAGAGGAGTGATTGGGGGGGGGGGACAAGGGGAGAAGGAGGGGGGTGGGAGTTTATTCCTGTCAGGCCAACTTACTTTTACACATTCTCCTACACAGGCTCTCTAGTGGATAAGCAGTTTGCTAACAGTTTTATTTTATTTTAGTTTTATAAATGTCTTACTTTGAGAGCTACAGTCATTTATCTTGTTCTAAAAGCTAGCCAAGGTTTATAGTCGTGATTTCGTTTAGGTTAAGATCTCATTGTTTCTCACTGATAATAATAATAATAAATAAGTTCTTAATATAGCGCCAAATACCAAAAGGCCTCTAGGCACTTTACAAAACCTAAAACAAACAGAAACAAAAAAGACAAGAGAAATCAAAGGAATAAAAAATCTAGAAAACACATAAACGAAAAATAAACAGTATGTAAAATGCGAACACAAAAATCTTAAAACACAAGAATCATAAGCCCCCCCTCCCACAAATGAAAATTATCAAGTTTGTGTGAAGTCACTAGATCACACCATCAACTATAATGTGAAATGACATCAAGTTATATAATCATTTCAAATTGAGAGAATCTAAAAAAACAGGCACTGATGTAGTCATGTGCAGTGTTGTAGCCAGGAGAAAGTGAGTGCTGGCTAATTTGAAGAGAGTGGCGGCTAATTTGTCTGACGATGGCGAGCGAAGCCAGCCAGCCTGCGAGCATAGCGAGCCCTCCTCTGCGTGAGGCCCAGGGGCCCTTGGGGGGTTAGAGGGGCGAAACCCCCGAAGCTACAGGGTTTTAGTTGATTTCAATGGCTTTTGGTGGCTCTATTCTACCCCTATTTTTTCACCTGACAGTCTTTGTGAATAGCTAAAATTAGGTTTGTTACTCAATACACCCTACGCCCCACCGACATCACTGAACGTAACACCCTACGCCCACCGGCATCACTGAACGAAAAACCCACGCCTCGTAAAGCCCTCACAAGTCACAATTACATATTAATTATCATTGTAATTTGTATTGTTTGAGGAAAGGCTTAATTAATATGATTTTGCATTTCACAAATTCTGTATTTTGATAACATTTAATACAAGATTCACTGATTTTTGTGACGGTCGGTAGGAAGCTTGAGTGGCGGTCGGTAGGATGCTGATTTACTCTTAGTGCCGGTCAGCAAGCACTAGTGGCGGTTACGCCCGACCGGCGCTGACCCACGTGGCTGCAACACTGGTCATGTGTATAGTATCTCAGAATATGGCATATATGCAGCCTTCCAATAAGCTGCCACTTTGTTAACATTTCAAGCTGGGAGTGGGATCAATGTGCCTATATTTTAGAAGAACTGTATAATATATCTTTTTAAGTTTTGAACTTTATATATTTAGCACATTAAGAGACTAACAAACAATTGCTATTGATAACTCTGTGGTATTTCAGCTGCATGATGTAGGAGAGCTAATTTTCCTACAGGAGAAAAGGGTCCACTACTGATATGATGTAACCTGTATTAAACAGTGTGTTATCAAAATAATGATAATTATACAACAATTTATCGGTGATTTAAATCACCGACATTTGGGATGCACGAAGGTAAGTCTCATGCAGACAGTTTTTACAGAATGTCTTGACACTCTTTTGCAATTTACTCTTCACAGCTGCCCAGTGCAACGCCAATCAATGTAGTAATGGTGGCACCTGCCAGGACAGGCCGTTTGGGAATTTCAGATGTATTTGTCCACCGGGAACATTTGGAGAACTATGTGAACAAGGTACAATGATGATTTGTATAATAATGGTTATCTAGGTCATTTTTATCGCCATCTTTGTGAAATATAGAATGTAAAACAACAATTAGCCAGGGGATTTAAAAACATACCAGAGTTGATATTATCTCTAGGAAGAAATCTCTATTTTCATCATTTTTAATCAGTATTCTAGGGACAATGTGAAGGACATCTTCTCCATAAAATCCTCAATATTTACTCATGTCACAGGTGGAGCACTGTGTTACGTGTATGGGGATCCTCATTTCGAGACATTCGATGGCCTGATGTACAACTTCCAAGGAGTATGTGAATATTCGCTAGTCAGGGCTTGTGGTAGTGCAAATACACCGTTTACAATTACTGGTACCTTTGAAAGCGTGCCTGCTACGCAACTGAGTGTTCTGACGGCTGTTACAATTACACTAAATGTAAGTACCCACATACTTTAATAACACTCTTCTCTGCCAAATGTCCAGCCGATTGCTTTCATCTTTGCTATTGACCTAGCGTTAGTCGATCGAAACACATCAACTTAATTTGTTACGACACATTTGTTGAATTCTTTCCAAAATCCAGTATCCAAATGGCATGCTAACTAGTGCAATTCAATTTTTCTTTAGACAAAGTAGATTTTGTATCACTTTTTATATTAAATTACTTTTCATTTCTCACTTCAAGAGATTTCTATCTGTGTCTTAAAAGAAAGATAATTTGTCTTTCTTTCTATACTAACAAATGACTTGCCCAAACAACGTTTGGAAAGAGATATATAAAGAAACCATTTCTTATGAGCTTGATTAACTCTTAATTGTATTCACAGCAAGGCCAGCTAAGAGAGTTGGTGTTTGAACTAACAAGAACTCAGGTGCTCTTAAACAGTGTGCCAGTGAATTCCTTGCCTTATTACAGCTTAGTAGATGATGTGGAAATACTATTCAGTGGAGATGATCTTGTAAGTTGCACATATATGTTATATTTCCCAACTCATTGCCATTTCAAATATATATATATATTACGTTTTCAATTATATATATATATAAATATATGAAAACTTTCCAGAAAGTCGTTCTTCCTTCGTCAGCAAAAGTAAATGTATATTACTATAAGAAAGTTTATTGCAGTGAACTTGAAGCAAGTCCAAATCGCATTTATGTTCAACGACCAATGTCAATGGGAGATAACTGTGTAACATCGCTCACTATTTTTACGTGCATTATGTACGGAGATTTTTCAGGTGCGGTGACTTTCTATGAAGTGTATTGATACGAACTGAACTTTCAAGGAAACAAACGTAAAATAATAGTTTTGCCTAAATAACAGTACATTTCTCGAAATGAACAACATAAAGTTTATTAGATTAATTTTTAGTCCCAAAAAATTGATAATTCTCGAGACCTGACCAGTGAAAGTTGCAAGTCGGACACTCAGTAATCATTGATAATAATATAAATTGTCAGTACCAAGCGATATCTTAACTTGTTAACGATACTAACACATGCACTGATACAGTAGTCTGATGTCATGTCCAGTGAAAGTTACAGATGGTCAGCCATGCCATTGCTTATTTTTGTGGTCACTTTTACAAAGCAAGTCATAAACAATGTTTCACCGTTTAATATTTTCCTATATATCATGTTTTAACAATTTTTGACGAACACAATTTAAATAGATCGTTTTTGCTGTAAACAACTAACAGTAACACTATAACGCGATACCCTAAGTTAGGCCATACTACCTAGGCTTATATCTCACAAACACTTAGCGAAAAAAAATGGCGAGTAAATTTAACGTTTTGGCAAGTAGAATTTTAGACTCGGTCGCCAGTTGGCGAGTAGTTTAAAAAAAATTTGTCGAGGCCTGATTTATATATATATATGAATATTCACTGCAATTTGTATTTCATACTAAAAAGGTCTCCAGTCATGATTATGTAACACATGATATATAAATCTATCAATTATCAGCACCCTTGCTATAAAAATATCAAATTGTAAGGTTTTTTGTTTGTTTGTTTGTTTGTTTGTGAAAGATATATGATAGGGAGTATGTTATATGTTCTGTGACAATTAGGTGTATAAAGGTCTTCAGTCATGAATATTGATTGCATTATGTAGCTCATGATATAAAGGAACCTTCCTATCACAATTAGTCATAAATGTAACAGCATATCAAAACAATAGAATGCACTTCCTTCTTGACTTCACAAACAAGAACATATTTCTATGGAAATTTGCAACCATGGGTGTGGATATAGTTGGGTGTTGTGGTGATATAGTGGTGTACACAGTCATGAATATTTACCAATGTTCTCATGTTACTACATAAATGTCTCCATTCATGATGCCTCAAATAATGTGGGTAATTGAAGAGCCGAGTTGATATACCATTCGTGAAGTCTCCGAATGCTACTGTGATGTATATCAAAAGCAATAGCTTTAAATGTGACCTACCCTTTTTCTTTTTATCGCTAGTGGTTTAGAAGCGAATTCTTTAACGTCAGATGGGACCGTTACTCAAAGGCTGTCATAGAGATAAGGGACAACTTTCGAGCAACAGGCATCTGTGGGCTGTGCGGTAATTTTGACAACAATCAAGGAAATGACTTCACCACCGTTAGTGGCCAGCAGGTGACCATATTTTGACATTCAAAAATGATTGCATAATTCTTTGGTATCCATGAATGAGTGATCTGAATGGTGTCATGTGATGCCATACGGCATACAGTAAAGCTAGGGAGGGAGGGAGGGAGGCCGGGAAGGAGGCTGGGAGGGAGGGAGGCCGGGAGGGAGGCCGGGAGGGAAAAAAAGGTAGACCAGCAATTTCAACAGCACATCCTTAAGTCTAACCAATTTTCTAGTTATGAGCATTTTTGGTCTTGCTTTCTTACTGTTTAAACTGTTTTGCTGTTTTAACTATGCTTCTTGTCAAACTGATTTTCTTTTGGCTTTTGCATGTTGAAAGGCTACTACTCCAGAAGAATTTGGTAACAGTTTCAGAGTGAACAGCTGTTCACCTGCATCTGCAGCACCTGTTGATCCATGTTTAACCAACCTAAACAATGTACCATTGGCAGATCTCTACTGTGGCATTATAACTGACCCTTTTGGTGAGAAACTGGTAGACAAATATTCAAAATAAAAATAAAAAACTGATACATTTAATTCTTAATTAAATAAATTTTGTAAACGTCTAGGATATTACTATGTTTTAGTTCAGTTCAATGTATAAATGGAGTATTGCAAAGCGACTTGAGTGAAGCCAGGGCTCATGTTTAAGAAAGTTTTTGCCTTCATATATGGTTGTCCGAAGGATATTCTGGTTGTCCAAATGAAAGCAACAAAATGTAACAAACAATGTAAAGGTTGTTATGACAGTTTTTCATTTTTTTATTTCACTGAAATCAAGTTTGGTATATTCAGTTGGTATAACGATTTAGGCCTTATGTCTGTTTAAAGGGGCCTATCATGCTGTTTTCTTGTTCCATATGTAGATTGGTTTGGTCTTCTTATATGCTGGGCCTGCTGGTTCCAGTTGTTCATATTGTGGTTTGCTCTCCAGAACTTTGTTATTATGGCTACTTTTTGGCTATTGAACAGAACTGAGGTATAGCCACATTTTAAACAACAAAATATGGACTATTATGGTTATAAAAGTATCCTACTGGAGTTGCCTGACGTGGTGCATCGCACACATCGTGTGCATTAATGTAACTAAATATATGCGCAGGGATTATGATGTTAGTTACGTACATCCTGCAATTTTCCAACACTTGGACTTTTAAAACGGCGCCGTACATAATTAATACTACATTGTATCAATTTAGCCTTGTAGGTGAGTACAGTAATGTTGGGCTACTCTATCCTGGTGTATCAGCCTGAGGCTTAAGTCTTAGTGACTAGTCTTACGGAAATTGACTTTGCGAAAGTCTTGGACAGAGCTGTAGTGTAGAGTTGTAGACAATTTTATGTGGTGTATGACACTGATCATGATTAATCAGGTTGAGTTGCGGAAATTCTCTGGTAGTGAAAATGATTTCCTTAATTGAGTGCGATCATTTCCAGAAACGGAGGGTAAGCTCAGGGTATACAGCGTGTACATTGCAGCAACATAAACTAACATGTGGCATTCCCACATAGTAAAGTACTGCCTACACATTGTACTCCAGCTAGCTTGTCATACGTGTGTGCGGCCGTGAGGTAGAAAGTAAGCATGGTCGCGGCCACCAGGGTCTGTAGTGTTACGAAGTATACGATACTGTACGCAGCCATTAGTGCATATGTACAGTATGCACATTCTTTCTTTACTTATGACGAAACGTGCTAGCTGCAAGTTAGTGATGCGAAGGGGTGTGCATACAGCTAAAGTTTTGGATTTTCCCCTCGTTACGGAACGTACCAAAATGCGATTTGTTTCTATTTAGGAATGGAGGGCGATACTGACAAGCTACTATCACAATTTTTATTTTGAAAAAATAGGAATTTTCCAAGTTTTCTTTGAAGTGTTCAACACTGTTGACTAGCTTATTTACCGTAAGTTACGGCAAATAAGCAAATAAGCTGTACAGTGTTGCTACCATTCAGTCTTAGGTTATTCTTCATTATTGATCTTGCAGGTCCATTTGTGAATTGCCCACTGCTCACTAGAAATCTTGCCTATAGTGAATGTCGAGGCGATATCTGTTTGACTGGTGTGTTAGAGAAAAGTTGTTCCATTATCGATGTCCTTGTAGACAGATGTTTGGTTGCCATAGGTGGTCCACCTATCGACTGGAGGCTGGACAGCAACTTCGACTGTCGTAAGTTATTTGGTGTTACAAACTTTACATTATTCTTTGGTTACTTCTATTTCCCCTTTTTTTGGGGATTGTGTGCACCTTGTTTACTACTGATGCATATCTTGATAAATATTTTTAGTAACAAATTTGGCAACTTCAGATTGAATATTGCAATTACTACAATAATTACTAAAGAATTAACTATTGGCAGTTTAGAGAAATGAAAAGAATAGGTTGAATACATTTTTTTTATTTTGGTCCAACAGTTAGAATGCCACACTGCTTTGCAGCACTTTAGCCAGCCTGGGTTTGAAGTGCTTGTCATCAAAATTGCACTGTATAAAAATCTTCTCACATCTATAAAAGTAAAGCTTATCATATGAGGCAGAAACTTTGAGTTGGGATTTTTAATAATTCACAATTAACTTTCTGAATGAATTCATAGTTTTAAGAATCATAATGTCCTGGCATATACCTCCTAAGGCCTTTCTCAGAGAGCAATAAGTTTTTTTGCTTGAGACGACACTGTGGTACATAAAGAACACTGTAAACATGAAACGTTAAGCAGTTAAGTTTACAGATGTTAAATGCAACATAATAAAATTCTAAGTTACACTTTTGTTATAATTTATATATTTTTGTCTGTGTTTGCTAAATTTTTCTGATGGATCACAAGTATAGTTTTCCCCACATCTCTCAATAGCTGTGAACTGCCCAGCCGGCTCATCCTTTAACAACTGTGTGAATGTGTGCACACAGTCATGCACTAGCAGCTTGATACCGCAGACTAACTGCAACTATCCATGCGTGCCTGGCTGTGAGTGTGATAGACCGGGTGATGTTTTCCAGGATTGGCAGTGTATTCCAGCCAATCAGTGTGGATGCAGTGACCCCAATGGAAACTATGTTCAGGTACGTAACAGTCAAACATTTTATTTGGGGGGGGGGGTGGCAAACTCAAAAAACTTCCTAAAGGGAGATTTAGAACAAGGTTTGGAGATGTATCTGATCTGCATGACTTTAAGAAGTTAGTATTGCTTCCCCATAACTAGAACAAGAACCCGATTGTTTTGGGTGGAGGTCAAAGGTCATTTAGGGTCAGCAAAGGGCAAAATGTGAAAATCTCAAAACGCTGTATCTCCATAACCTGAGTTTCAAAGGAGCTCATATATGTGTGGTGTGGTCACCTTATGAAGTGTAAAAGTTTACACAAGTTGGTGTAGGTCAATGGTCATTTAAGGTCATCAGAGGTCAAACCCTGAAAACCTTGTAAGCACCATATCTCAAGATAGGAAACTTCACAAGATCACATATTTGCCATATGGCTTCCCTTTAATGAGTATAAGATCCCTAATGTTTTTGGTGGAGGTCAAAAGTTATTTAACGTCAGCAGTTGTCAAAATGTGAAAACTATGTATCCCTCAAAGACTAAACTTTGGTCAAGGTTTATAAATGCATGGAAGATTACTCTTACAATGGGCAAAATGTCTACATATTTTTATGCAGGTCAAACGTCATATGAAGTCAACAGAGATGAAAACCTGCAAACATAGTAAACATGATATCTCAAAAAGGGAATATTGACAAGTCATATTTTACACCAAGTTTATAAGGGTTCACAGTGTTAATATATGATTGAAACCTTTGGGAAGTTCATCTTCATCAGGTGTGCTACACCTAATGTTGATCAGTGTTGGCAACATTGATCATTTGGTAGTGGGAAAAATGCATTGAAGGTCATTCAAAGTTTTCTAAACATGATTCAAACTTTCTTCTGGCTTAGGGACATCCTCAGATAATAATCAGTGTTGGTTTCAGCACTCCAGTATGTGTAAGAACACAGTGTATAGTAAATAACATACATATGAAATTTAGACTTAGTTGCAAACATCTACTTTCAGTATTATTTCAAATCACACTTTCAGTAGTATTTCCCTTGAATGTGTTAGCATGTATACTATTATTTCTCCTGATTTTAGCTTGGTGACACATACTTGACGAACAGCTGTACAACTGAATGCACATGCACCACTAGTGGGTTCCCTGATTGTGTGGTATTCCAGTGTCAGCAAAATGCCAACTGTGCCTTAAACTTCGACCAGAGTGAGGTCTGTGTCTGCCAAACTGGTTTCATTCCAGATGGTACAGCTTGTATAGGTAAGTGAAGGTTGTCTCTTGCAGTCATATAAACGCTCTCACATCGGAGTCAATCTCATCCAATGTAGTTTAAGTCAATCCTTTAGATTTTACCAGAAGAGTGAATTATTTTCCTTTGTTCGTTTTCCCATACCCTCCTGCTCAATTTTGCATTTTCCAGTCACAGCCAACAGCAAACAAGGTCAATCCTACTTTTTCCTTGAAACAATGCTCCTGTTTGGATCAGTAATTATCAATAGTTATAGTTTAACTGATATCTACAAATTAATTAGAAAGAAGCAATATTAAAATAAGAATTTAATAATCTGAGTCTAATATAAACTTTTTATGATTTCATCAATTGAACCTTGTTGTAGCAGCACAAGTTAAATTAATAGTATATGATGAAAATAGACTAATGTCATATTGAATCTAATATAAGAGATTATTATTCATGTTAATTTCATACAGACAATCAGGAAAGGAAATTACGGAGGCAACCTTTTAAATAACAACAATTCATTGCAGCTAATCAACAATAATGGCAACTTATCAGCATCACTTTAATAATAATGATTCATTAGTCATTATCCTTAATGACAGTTTATAGACGCTATCTATTTATGCTAATTTAATGATGTCATTCAATAACACTAAATTATTTTAAGCAATTAACTACAAATTATCACGATCAATTGTAAATGATATTTTATTTGAGGCAGTCAACAATCGTACATGATAGCAAATCAATGACACTAACTTATTTTGAGCAATTAATTATAAATTATCACAATCAATCGATAATGATATATATTGTTTGAGACAATCTATAGTATACATTAGCAAGTCAATAGCACTAAAATACTGGATGCAGTCAATCATAAAATTATCATACTTCTAATTTTTTGTGTGCTGTCGAAAAATGGGGTAAGTGTGTAGCCCCCCGGAACGGTGCCTGGTAATAGGTAGGAAATGTTACTGGTGCATTTCATCTTTCTATGTGGTTCTTTGTGAGTTTGGATCTGTTGAATAGTTTCAGTACCATTTAATTTGTTCAGATTGTACTAAAGCACTAGTAAATAGACTGGCTATAAACTTTGGCGTATAACTTTCTGTTGGTAATGATTGCTTCAAGAAGGAAACTTCTAACAGTTGTTACTCCTCTTTCCTTCCTTCAGCTGATCCATGCAATGACCGAAATTGCATGAATGGAGGCTCTTGCGTCAATGTCGAACAAGTCACGTATTGCGTGTGCCCCGAGGGAACCAGTGGAGTGAACTGTGAATTAGGTAATTAATGTAAGAAGGAGAGGGCAGTGTTAGTATAATAGTTAAAGGACAAAGTTAAACATTCCAATGAAGTAGTGACTTCATCTGTGGATCATTATTCATTTGTTTCAGACATTACAGTAGAGCAAATCAATATTTTTCCACATGCTAGCCTCACATCCATATAGCATAATTGATCTATTTTCTTCATTATAATAAAAAATTGAACCATTAAGGATCATGAAACTGTATCTGCCTTTCTTTAACTAATTAAACTTGTCATAGAGACGTAAGGCTATAAAAGAAGACGCCCTCAACTCTTTATCAATTCAGCAGAAAGCCATGATTTTCCCATTTGAAATGGTCCTATAAATTGTAAGAATCCAAAATGAGCTAGAGCTGTAAATTTGGAAAGCCACCGTGATAGTGGACGCGAAGTGTTAAGTAAGACGTATTCAGCTTATCCCATATGCATACATAGTTGGCTACTTAGTGTCCTCCAATAACTGCTTTCCAGTCCTGACATTACCTTATGTGAGGGGAATAATTCTTGTGATGAAGAAATCTTCCATGGAACTATCTCAAAAGAGAGATACCCTGTTTCAAATATCACGAGGATGCCGGTTGTGTCATGAAGTCATTGTCCCAATAGGAGATGAAATCTCTTGACCAGCTTTAGCTTGTTGTTTCTACTCTCCTCTTCCTGGCAAGTTTGTTTAATGCTGATATCACTTTTAATGTCACGTCTAATTATTATAAACTTCATCATTGTAGCAACTGTCACATTACAAATACTACCCAGGTTACAAAACAAACCAAAAAACAAGCAAAATTGAATAATGAACAAAACCAGGAAATGTTTTTTTAAGCACAGCTTCTACTGGCTCTTTATCAGGTATGTAGATCTAGACTTGCCCAAGTGATCAGTCTAGTATAAGAACGCACCCGTCTCAAACAGGATACCTTCCAAACCAAAGTCAAAGTTGTCTCTACAGCTAATTAGCTGTGTCAGATATGCATCAGGTATTGTCAATAACATATTTATCTACTGATGAAATGTGGGATCATGAGAAGCTAGGTGCACCTAGCTTCTCGTTTGATGTTACCGTAAATATCAGTGTAGCCTTGATCACTATGCTAAAATTTTAATACTTTTTACTCTGTGTGGTAAACATTGTGTGCTAAATTTTGTATGTTAACTTCTGTAATGCTACTTTTGTGTGCTTAATTTATATTAAACTTGACTGTGGTATGCTATGTTAAGCATATAAAAATGTTATGATGAAGTCAGGAATGAATGTTTTACATGATTATTAATCATGTCTGTATTCTATACCATACATTTGAAATGTATGTATTATTGTTTCCTATAACTTCCTATGTTATTCCATGAACCTATCTTTTGCTGTATTAAGCATAGGACAGTATTCTATATCCATATGTGTGACTGTATGGTATGCTATGTTAAAGACTATGACTTAATTTTGTATCTATGCTAGTCCATACTTTGAAACAGGTAAGTTTATGTTATGTCATAAGTAGGGCGTGTTTATATACCAATCCTTATAAAGATAACTCTTAATTACGCTTCATTGTTTCCTATAATTTCCTATGTTATTCCATGAACCTATCTTTTGCTGTATTAAGCATAGGACAGTATTCTATATCCATATGTGTGACTGTATGGTATGCTATCTTAAAGACTATGACTTAATGTTAGACATCTGAACTATTTGTATCTATGCTAGTCCATAGTTTGAAACAGGTAAGTTTATGTTATGTCATAAGTAGGGCGTGTTTATATATACCAATCCTTATAAAGATAACTCTTAATTACGCTTCACAATATTAAGGCATAATAATCATCTGTATTATTGCTTGTGACTCAGTGCTACTTGATATGAAGTATAATACATTATATGACTCTATGCTAGTCCATACTATAGAGCAGATGCCATTTCAAGCATAGAACAATGTTCAAGACAGCATTTATCATTACATTGTACTCCCTCTGTGTTAAGGCATATAGCTCTATATGTACTACAGCTATGCTCTGCCACATCATTCCTATTACTATACATAAATTTAATGCAAAACTAGACCCTATAGCTATTTTCTGTGACTTGTGCATTGGTGTTTTCTTAATTAAAAGAACAAAACAACACATATTGATGTAAAGCTGATCACTTTTAAGATTGAATATTTTTAATTCTGCTGCTGATGTGTGTGTGTTGCTAGCATCTGCTTGTCTTAAAAGAGTTTTAATGTGTCTTGACTCATTGCACAGTTCTGGCAACCTGCTACTCATTTGGTGATCCTCACTTTGATACCTTTGATGGAGCCCTCTTTGACTATAACGGAGCATGCTCATATATCCTGGCAGCTTCAACGTCAGGACCAGAAAATTTTCAGGTTATACAACACAATGAGAGGGTACCTAATGAAGTTACCTCCATCTCAAAGGGTATCACTGTTACGTTCCCCGACCTCATAGGAACATTGTTTGGTCAGGTGAGGTACCATTACTTTGTACTGAATTATTCAGACATATCAGATTCACATGGCATACAGATTCAAGCTCTCTAAGTCTGGCAAATTTTCACTTTGGTTGGGAATGAAAACCCTTCTGTCATTTACCGGCCCTGTTAGTGGTATCACTGTCACATGAACTCAGTCTGTTGCCAAAATTATATTCTAACATGGTGTAGCAGTGGCAACATTTAGACAGCTATGTAGATTTATAATCCAGCTGTTTACCTTGTGAAATGTTGTAGAACATTACTGAAGATAATTCAAGCAATGCAGAAATGTAATGACCTCAAACCTTTGTGTGTTGCATTCTGAACAACCAAAATGTGCGAAATGAGCAATTTATTTTCTTACAGTTTATAGTACAATTTATTGAAATGGAAGTATATCATGTGTTTTTCCAAATTCTGATCTACTTCCACAAAACCTCCATTTAAAAGTATCCCATATGCATTGTAAAAATGCCATGGTTACAGAGTGTAACTTCAATAAAAAATTTTGTCTTTTGAAAGCTAAAACATTGTGGATGAAATGGTTTTGAAAAAATTAAGAAGTATGTGAAATTGTCCTTTCATTCTGTATGCAGTCGATAAATGTGGACGTTAATGGTCTGGTGTCTGATGCAAGTGGAGTTCGTTACAATTTACCCTGGCAATTTGAGTCTTCTGTTCTTGTCGAAACCAATGGCATTTCAGTGGTATGTATCTATGTATGAAAACCGTAAGTAAAAACTTTGAAACAATTTGCTTTCAGATCCAAGAGAAAAGAAAAACTCTTACAGACTTTTTGACCAAAATGCTTCTTTTTGCTTCTTGTAGGGAGTATTTGAACGGTTTAACAAAAGACTTGAAAGTACTACAATGTTAAAGTAGCATTCAAATTTGACTTTCTAGTATGTGTATCTCTTCCATCATTCAAAAAGAAAATTTCCTCTGGACTCTACCTTGAAAGGGAAGATATTGTACCTGGAACAAATCTTAAGAAAGATCCTATTATGAAGGATAAAATCTTGATATTTTAACATCTGAGTTATCCAATAGAAACAAAGTTTTACATTAAACAACAATGTTGAAACACAAACAACATACATTTTCTGTATTTATAAACTAAATGGTGAATTGTTTTCTAATTTATAGGAGCTGTAAGACTTTTTGGAACTGCATCTCAGGCATCTTGTGAAAAACCTGACAACTGCTCATTTTTATAAAATCGAAGAAACCCTTTTCATAGTGAAAGAACCTTTTTCATGTTTGTAACTTTTTATTAAAGAGACAGCCTCTCTCTTTACATGAAAAGCAGGCTAACATTTCTTTGCTAAACTTCAAGAGTCCTTGTATTTAAAAAAACAATTCACTAGTATAGTGATCTGCAAACTATGGGGTGCACTACCCCAAATTGATTTGTGAAGAAATACCTGGTTGGTGGCATGATTTTCCACACATTGGAAAATTTATCTACAGTTTTTGGGAGCTTGCTGAAGCCCATAGTCCAAGCCAGCTCTCATGCATTCTGAGAATCGATTTTGAAGTGGTGGGGGTCTGGTGGGTCCTGGGTTCAGTCCTCACAGAAGCTCCTGGGTGGTGGTGGGCCTAAAAGTTTGTAGACCCACTGCAAAATATATGTAATCCCATTTGGAAATAATGAATCTTATTGCACAGAGGTTTAATTTCAGCTGGAAGTTTAGAGGTGAATTTGCAGTTTATCCCCAACCCCCTCCCCCTTTTTCAACTCAAAATTTTCCTTGAAATTACTCCCCCTGCTCTTAAAACAGTGAATTTTGAGTTGATAAATTTAGGATTTGGTCAGAAAAAGCAACATTTCTACCCATATAGCATATATAAGATTTGTGTATATGAGATTTGGTGAGTTTATACACATATACCCATCCATAAAACTTTTCTTACCTGTGTATTTGTTCATAATGTACACAATAGGAGCAATCAATAGAATAAAAAATAAATAAATAAAGAAAAAGGTAAATATCAATGGCTGAATGGTTTGTCATTTTAATTTTATATGTTATCTACTTTAACAATAATAATTTTAAAATTTGATTTACATTTAAAATGTTAGCTACCGTAACAACAATAAGCCAATATGGGTATTTTATAAATTACCGTAAACTTTGCATGTTAGATGTTAGTGAGGTATAAATAGCTCATAACATGAAATTAATTCACTCATTAAATCCAAGTGACACATCTCAGTGTGATTGTTTAATCATCTTAAATTCACATGATAGGCAGACATGAAATTAAAGGATGGATACATCTCTCCCACAGATCATTGCAACAACATTTGGTTTAATGGTGGAGTGGAACTACAGGGATCGGTTGATCAGAGTGAGCCTCACCCCGATATACTTCTCGCAGATGGAGGGCTTGTGTGGCAACTTTAATGGCAATGGTTTGGACGACCTGGTTGATGGTGGCGGCATTGAGGTACGCAGAAATAGACCATGTGTTTTGATAATATCAGTGGGATATAGAATTTGTCTCAGTATACTTATTGCCATGTAGTGCAAAAGCCACTGCAGTTTCATATGTACGTTGTAAAAGAATAAACCCACGGTGTGTGTGATCTTTTCAGATGCCTCTGGTATTCTTGTAGTGAACAAACATGCGGAACTCATTTAATGCATTAATTCACACTCTGAAATGAGGCCCCACTTTAGGTCGTATTTGGGGGTTTTGTGTGATTGATTGTCAGTTTTGTCACAAATTTTGTTTTCGTTGCCGCATAGTTTCTTCTGCTTAGACACTAATCTTTAAAAGCAAGTCACAAAATATGTTATGCTTCTCAAAATGCCAAAGGGAGGATGGATTTTGTTTATATCACATAGTTAACCATCTAATAATTCGGTCGGGACCAGTGGTCTTAGGAAGGTAGTTCACTGTGACAGGCATGAAGCTCATAGGAGTGAGAGAAAAAAGAAAAGAAAAAAAAACCTGATTTGGATCCTTCAGAAGTAAAGGACTGCAGTTTTCTGACTGGTCAGCAATACAAAACCAAACCTACCGAATAACAACCCAAAATACCAGTGAAAACTGATCCAAGTAAGACACAGTCCTATAGCTAATTCAAACAGTTTGGACAATTAGTCGAAAAGATTTCCAAATTTCGAGCTATTTTGTTTTCAACTTGATCTATTTCTATGGTAACTATTAAAGTGAACCTACCTTGTTTTGTTTTTGCCACTGATTATGTAAGCTATGGAGAGTTGATATGATTGACAACTCTGAATGGTAGAATGATTTCAATGCTATTGTGCTCAATATATTTCAGAGCTACAGTAAGATACTGTTTCTTTGTTGTCCACTGCAGATGTCAGCCAACTCTTTTGGAAACCAGTGGTTTTTAGGTAATATTCCGTGTTCTTCAAGTGGATTTGAAGGTGCTAATGACCCTCCAGCTGCTCCTTGTCCAGTATCTTTGACTGATCCACTCAACTTGGACGCTCAGACTCGCTGTATTAGAATTCCTCAAGGTACTTCAATAGTTTAGAAACTACCTGTAGGATTCAACGGCAGTATAGTTGCCATAATTAGCAATTTGAAATGTTTTTGGAGCAATTCATTGGAAAAGAGAAAAAAAAAGAAGAAAAGTGAAGCATGTTCAGAGGTTGAAGTGATGTCCTTTAGTTCTCCAAAGTAGGTCAGAATTGCACAAATTAGTTTATGAAAATAAGTCCTTAAAACCTCGAGATTAAAGCTGTCACCAAGTGCATAGAACTCACGAAGCAATTGGGTATATTCCTATTTACAAAAGCTGAAATAACACAGTTTTGTCTGCTGTACTTGGCATGTATATGATGGACTTACTTGCTATCAACTTCACAAATCTAAGTCCAAGTTTGCATGTTCTTTGTCATGGTCTCCTATTGAATTGATCAGTTGTACACAAATTGTTAAAGGTGGAGTACTTTTGAATATTATTTATGCTAAATGGTTGTCCATTTCTTTTATTACCAGATGACCTATCTGGGTGTAATATTGGAGCTGTTACAGTCGCATCGGTGACGTGTAGACAAGACGTGTGTGCCAAGCAAGGAGCTGCCCGATCAGAGTGTTCTGCATTCACTTATGCAGCTCTATCATGCAGCAATATAGGCTTTGACACTGGAAATTGGAGAGGTGGTATTTGTGGTAAGTTAAACATTGGTCCTGGTCTTGCTGCCACCATCAGGGGTGCAATCATGCTTAAGTCCTCCCAGAATAAACTGAGGGGTTCTCATTCCCTCGCCCACCCCCTTCTGAAAGACACATATGACAAAAAAAAGTCCTAATGAATTGCAGATAAATATACAACATGTATGTCCGGTACAATTTAAACACTTGAAAATGCTTCAATCATTGTTTTCAAAAGTTGCAAAATGTAGCACCTTTTTTACATCTAAGTCCCTTCCATTTTAACAAATTTCTCAAATGGAAGATGATGTTACCCTGGCCTCAACAACATAACATTACTCCTCCCTCAAGAAAACAGATGGTAGCCTACAAGTGTATATTCTTCATTTATATCAGGTGCATAGCCAGGATTTGTTCATGGGGGGTGTTTTGCTGGAGACTGACATGGGGGAGGGTTTTAAGGGGCAAAAAAATGGAATTTTAAGGCCTCTAGATGCAAAATGGTGCAATGTTTGAGCTCAAATCATGCAAAAGAATATTGATAAATATTTTGTGGAATAATTCTATTCACATCAGAAAAATGTAATCCTATATAGACTCAATTATTGATGCAAGGAAAATGCGAACCTAAAGAGATACCCTTCTCAATATATATAATTTACAAGCAACTAGGTTCAACTTCAACTCAAAAGTTTGAACTGTAAGAAGGATAATTTGGGGAATCAGAGATAAAAAGATCAAGGGAATTGCGAATCAGAGATAAAAAGATCAAGGGAATTGCGGACCTATAGAGTTCCCCTTCGTTTGGACTGTAGAAGTCTGTTGACAAGCAAAATGGGAACCCAAAGAGTTAACGGTATATTATACAGTACAAAGTGCATCGTTGTAAGGAGGATTGGAAGAGACTCAAGTGAGGCCAGCAGGAGGGTGCGATAATTATCACTAGCGTATCTCTCCAAGTCAAATAT
>JAIPMN010006986.1:8545-22386 GCA_020650975.1 Apostichopus californicus
TATATTTATATATTTATATATATCTATATATCTTTATATCTCTTTATATATCTTTATATATCTTTATATATATCTTTATATATATCTTTATATATATCTTTATATATATATATATCTTTATATATATATCTTTATATATCTAATATATATATTACATTGTGCATTGGCGGGTAGCATAGCCTATATTCCCTTCGTCTTAGCGCGCAAGAGGGCAAAGTCGGCCTAGTCTACGTATAATTTACCTTCACGTGGAATTTGATTTTCGCTGATTGACAATGAGTAGTAATCTTCCTAGTTTTAAAAGTTAGTATAACATGGACAAATAATAATAATTGTATTACTGTTAAATGCATGATTCTGAATTCAGGACTCCAAGTTTAGTTTTGTTTAGTGTAGCGGGTTTCACAAGAGAAACATAGTCATGTTAACCTCAAAGACGGTATTTCCAGATTGCGTAACTAATAATAGATTTGTTCATTTGAAATCAGTGTTTAATATAGCAATGATGAGAAATGCAACTCCATGGATTGCTCTCTTGTTTAAGCATGAAGTTTTGCTATCTTCGTTATTTCGTTGTTATTTGCTGTTACTCGTTGTCGTATTTTGTGTAGCGTTGGTGTCTGTTAAATGAAAAAAAGGATTGTAAAAACTAAAACTACGAATAGACAAGTACAGTCATGCCTTCTTTGCTTCTACTTTGGAAGGAGTACACATCCGTGACTCTGGCCTAATTCAAACTTCAATGAGTCTTAGGTAAGAACATGTACTAACACGCCAGTTGAGTTCATATTGAACTGTCATAAGCCAATGTTAGTTGTTTCAATTAGTTACTGGGTTTCTTGCAAATAAGAATTGTCAGAATTACAACTCACTTGTCTTTTTTGGCGTCACATAACGAAAAAACCGAAAGTAGTTACATCGAGACTAAACCAATCAGTTGTTTTGTATGTAAACTATTTGGTATGACATTTCTACGGTAGAGTGACGCTTGACTAAACACAATTTCTAATCAGTTTCGTGAAACCTGTATCGATCGGTTAATGCTGCTTTCCAGGCTGTTAACCTGTGATGTGAAATGTCTCATAACAACAAACATGACTCTAATAATGTTTTAAGTTAACAAACCTGGTTTTGAGATCACTCTCTAATTATCCACTCCTATATTGATCCTCCCAATTTACTTATAATGGAACCACAGATATAGCCATTGTAGACACACATTAGAACTCACCTCATCTGGAAGATTAAAAGTGAATTGATCAATCAGTGACATTCATTACTGACCAACTTACAAGCAGACTACTAAAAATCAACAGCAAGAACAAAACCACACACAGATAGAGAAAGGACGAGACAAGAAGATATGTCAGGTGGATTAGATGACCTGCATTCCGTATCTAGTTTCTAGCCAGGCTAAGACCATAGGACCACCCTCTGAAATCACCTTCACCGACATAACAAAATACACATAGTATAACACCTTGGCCGACATTCTCTGAAATTTTCACTATATCAGTACAAACCCGATGATCAGTTTATAATGTTTTGCCAATTTTGATCTGTTAGTTAAACATCTTTGTCTTTGTGGTCATGCAAGGTGTAAACAGTTTATTACAAACCTGAAAAATGAATTTTGTATCTGTGTGCCCTTACATGCAATAAGCTCTTGATATCCAGCCTATATACGTGGAAGTATTGCAACGCCTACTAAAATATGAAGCATATAAGAATAAACCAACGAGATAGTCTATGATTTTGTGCAAAAAAAGTTGGAAAATGAATCAATTTCAGTCGAAATATTACATTAGCCTACAGCAGGGTATCCCTAACTTTATCCCCCCCCCCCCGCTCCCCAAGAACCCCCTGTGGATGTCAGAATTGTCCACGAACCACCAACAATTTTCGAGACACGATCTAATTCATTATTATACTATAATACGCAAAACAGTGCTTCGTAAAAGATCAAGTTCATAGTGTAATATTGTAATGGGAGAAAACAAGAAATGAACAAATATTTATTTAGAAAATTCAAGATCGGATCAGCTTTTTATCTTCACGACGTACTGTCATGCGTACACCAACTTCACCAAAGTCATGCAGCCTGTGTCTGTTTCATAATTCAGTTATTTATCACATACACGGTACGGTACTACTATGGCAACATATGCATGGAACGCGAAAAGAGTTTGCGATACTTTTGTACATGACTAAATTATATGATACATCAGATTTTAGTTAAAAAAAAAGGACTCTAGTCTTGACTTTCAGAAACGTCTCACGAACCCCCTGGGATGGACTCACGCACCCCCTGTGGGTTCATGCACCCAGTAAGGGAACCCCAGCTGTAGCAGCATATAACTGATCGTTAGTTTTTCTTAGGCCAGCTGCGATTGGGACACTGAAAACGTTCGGCTTGCTTTTAGCGTTCTTCGCCCTCCCTTAAGGTGATTCTTGAACTGAACTAAACTACTATTCCTGTAGCTTGTTTTGTCAATAGTTCCCAACGCAAACAATAGGGAGTAAGTCCGACCCTTTTCATAACAGCATATACCCTTACACACCACATTCACAGAATCTGGACCCACCATAGAGCTAGCTACAACCTAACTTGGTCCACTCAGTCATAACTGTGGTAGGCAAGTAATTTTAGTAACGAAACGAAGCCATGGATTATCTCAATGTCATATAGCCTACACGCTCAAATTGTTAGATCATGACACAAAATGTATTTTTCTAACACCCGTGTGACTTGCGTGACTTCACAATAAAGACAAGGTCGACACTCTAATTTTAATCTTGCTTATCAGAAAGGTACGAAGCTCTAGAGAGGACATGGGAATTTGTTTTATTACGTACGCACGTAATAATACTACGTACGTACGTACTATTTTATTAACTACGTACGTGATAATTTTACGTTCACTACCGAAGAAGTAGCAGTACGTACATACGTACATATGCACTTGTCCTACATGCAATTATACGTGCATATACGTAACGTGTACTGTACGGTTGAAATATATTATAACATAATAATACTTCTCGTTCATTGCACCTCGCATGTATCAATCATCCAACCACAGAAGTCAAGCTTAGTTAAACGATTGAGCCGCGGAATAAAAATGCCGGACAAGTTCGATCATCCCGCTCCATCTTTGAAATGAAGATATATCTCGCAGTGTATCACGTAGTCTCGCTGACGTCAGACAAGTGTTAACATAGGCTATATCACGTAATAAAAACACGTACATACGTAGGCCTACATTCGTTATAATCATTACGTACTTAGTGATTATTACGTACGTACGTAAACATTACTACGTACGTGCGTAATATTATCACGTATACGTACGTGATACTTATTATGTACGAACGTAAAAATTATCACGTACGTACGTAATGAATATCACGTACGTACGTGATATTATTACGTACGTTCGTAGTATTATTACGTACGTACGTGATATTATTACGTGCGTACGTAGTATTATTACGTACGTACGTACGTAATAATCACTAAGTACGTAATGATTATAACGAATGTAGGCCTACGTACGTACGTGTTTTTATTGCGTGATATAGCCTATGTTAACACTTGTCTAACGTCAGCGAGACTACGTGATACACTGCGAGATATATCTTCATTTCATTTGTTTTTACTATGTCCTCCACAGAGCTTCGTAGAAAGGTGTCACTTTCTCAATAAAATCAAAGCACAGAGGTGTTAAAACACTTAGTAAACGTAATCCTTTGTATCGAGGTATGTATAATTATAAGTAATAACGGAGGGAGTTTTGAAACTAAGTTACGGTATATATCGAGGGGTTAGTGGCTCGATGAGTTGCTGCTCACTCAAATGTATGACGATATACCACTCTATAAACACTGAGAAAGGCACGTTGAATTTAACATTTACCCCAAGCCTGGTCCTCATCCCCTTTGCCTCTTTCGTTAAAAAAAAACTTGCTGTTATACAACCCAAACACTATTTTGTGGTCGTGGGGTGCCGTCAGTCAATTAAGTACTGTATCAAAATTCACCATACTCTGTTTTACGGGGATTTCGTTTGTGTACTTGTCTATTCCAAACCTAACTTGTACAAAAAATTGTTCATCTGGTGGCAAATATTCTGACATCATACATAATACACGCCGCGGTACTCCACCATTCCTCTCCCAAACAATCGATAGACATGTTTGTTATGAACAGAGCGATCTATGATGAAGTATAGGCCTAATTTAACAATATTATACACATAAACACTATAGCTCGAAAGCATATATAATACTCTGCACTAGCGCTAAGTATCTATGAAACGATCATTTCCAAGTTGAAATAGTCCTTTAAATAACTATTTGCCTGGCGGAAATGTATTGCGCGAACAATCCTTACTTTTGTTATTCTACTTTCACATTGTTCTTTCAATAGTCGGGCAGCAGTTTGAAATCGGTTCCGCAACTTCCCCGCCCACTTTTATTTCCTGGAGGTTCGTCACCCATTATAGCCACCTATATGTATATATGTTGTTCCTCGGGAGAGGAATTGCTTCATATATATATATTAAAATATTGACCGATCTATGGAACAAGTCTTTCGGTGGGTCAGTTTCATCCTGATAACGAAATAGTTTTATTTCTCGCGAAGAGAAATGTGTGAAACCTTGTCATCATATATTATCATATGAATCCGGGTAAGACAGAGAAGTTATAACATGTTTGTCGATACCACCGACCACATGACATTACAAAATATCAAAATGCAACAATTACCTCCATCCGTAAACACAAATACTATAAAAATGCTACATCTTTTCAGTCTTACCTACATACTGTTCCTAGTGTTTCATCGAATAAGGTCTAAACGTGGAATAGACAAATATCTAGTAACTTAAATCAATCGAACCCCTCTGTGAATGTTCAGCCTGACAAAACAGTGCACAAAATCATGGTAAGTAATGCCAACTCGATATCTTAATTTTAGATCATCCTGTAACTATGTTTAATATTCGCATTACTGTCCTATACCGATCCCATACGTCTCTGAGCGTCCTTGAATGTAGCCACTGAGGTGTCATATACTATGTTGTCTTAATAGGCTCTTAAATAAATGTTGTACAAGAATGTTGCTGTTAGTTTTCTTTCGTCAAACTTGCGAGTGTAACTGCAACGGCGGCCATACCCAGCAATTGTAGAGTTCGTCAACAATATAGACTGATATATATGTCACTTATATGTAGTCTTGAAGCTATATCCGTTTACTTTTCGTTAGGATTGACAGTTTACGTTGTTGTGGGTTTTTTTTAAGGACCTACTGCTAATGTCACAAATTATAACAAATAGTTACTTGGGATTACGTATAGTTGTATGAGACTGCAGTAGCTATTAGGCGTGAACCTATACGTATGGACAATTTACACTTAACAAATGTGTTTCATGAGACTGGGAAAACTGGGGGCACATGTCCACTAGTTTTGTGAAACATCTCAAAGTGACCATTTTTTTTTTAAAGTAACTTCCACGTTTGTGTATGAAAAGTACCCATGTTCATATTCAAAAAGAGCCATTTGTATTTAAAAGGTGTATTTTCGTTTGTTGGGAAACTAGTAAATGCCAACAAAAAGTGCCCTTTTGTTTCAAATCAAACTAACTTGTGAAAAGGATGGGAGTGTCGCACATACCCCCTCCTTTGTTTCCTTACTTACAAACCTAATTTAAAGCCTACATATGCCTCAGAAAGAATCACCATTTCTTTTGTTGGAGCTGGGCCCCTGATCCACCCTCTAAATGTTGGCTTCAACATCCCAAAAGAGTCCCTCTTTCTTAAAATCCTAGACCCGTCACTGTGGGCACCGGTGCTTTCAGTAACGTAAAACTGGTGTTGTATGTCCCTATATATTATATTCCTATATGTTATATTCCTATATGTTATATTCCTATATGTTATGTACCTATGTTATGCCCTATATGTTATGTGACTAGATGCTATATCACTAAAATGTAATGTCCCTATGTGTTATTTACCTATGATATGTGCCAGTATGCTTTGTCCCTATATAATATGTAGGCCTATACCTATTTATTATGCCCCTATATGTTTTGTGCTTATATGCTTTGTCCATATATTTTATGTCCCTATGAGGTATGTTATATTTTCAATGTACCTCAGTACACGCCCGTCATCCGTTCCACACCTTATGACAACAATTGACAATTTCCAAATTGACATCTTTAATCTGCAAAATCAGGTTGTATAACCTAGGCCTACATTGATTAGCGATAGAGTTATCAATTGTCTTCGAATGAGATGGTTAGCCAGTGTCTGGTTGTTTGATCAAATCAATAAATGCCATTTATATCGTATGCCTATAGATATCTAACCACAAGTCTGTTTTCTTGTCGGCCCACAGGAACGACGCATTCTCGCAGTGGCCGTGTTCGGCATTCTTACATTTTTAGCAAGCAACCGGTCTTTCGCTACACCCCTACCACCGTCGACGTGTAATCTACAATTCCTTCCGGACTCGGAGGCAGCTTGTTCTTCCCGCCTCTCCGTTCCCAGCCAGGGATCCACCGCTGTCCAGTGTCCCGACGGAGAAATACCACAAAGACACCAACAGTTGGTCCCCGACACCTCGAGCACCTGTCCATGGTACTACACGACCGATTACCAATCAGACCGCATACCGGCTAGCATAGAGGTTGCCAACTGTATGTGCGATAACCACTGCTTGAATCCAAACAACAGTCGCATCAATGACCTACTGACCTGCCAAGAGGTCAAGTACACCATGAAGGTCCTCATTCGTTCCTCAGATGATGATGAAGAAGGTGAAGCGCCACAGTACCGCTTACAAGATTACACACTACCCGTGGCTTGCGCTTGCATGCGTGTACCCCGGTAGAAAGACAAGCGAACAACAATTCATCACCAATCTGAGCTACTCAAACTCGCCAAGACGCATTAAAAGAGGTTCAGGATATAGTTTCCACATGTAGGATTTATGTGCACTATCCATGGATAGTGGTTAAGCCTGTTGTTGAGGGGGGGGGGGACGTGTGGATATTTATTTATTTATTTATCTATATATATATATATTTATTTATATATATATTTATATATAATATAAACTTAGTATAAATGCTACCCAGAGGGGAAAACAAAACAAAATTTGATATCAATGGAACCGCCAGGGGGTCAAGGTATCTATGCCCCCTTCATGGTGTATGTAACCTCCTATATATGCTCCCTTCATGGTGTATGTAACCTCCTATATATGCCCCTACTTGGTATATGTAACCTCCTATATATGCCCCTACATGGTATATGTAACCTCCTATATATGCTCCCTACATGGTATATGTAACCTCCTATATATGCCCCATGGTATATGTAACCTCCTATATATGCCCCCTTCTTGGTATATGTAACCCTCCTATATATTACGTAACCAGATGCAAGTGCTTCTAACAAATAAATTACTAAACTCATGTTCGACGCATTATGCTATTTTTAATTTTTTTTTTTATAGATGTTTTAAAAAGTCCTATCACTGGTGGAGTTCTTAGGACGCCACTGTTTTTTAAGTTTAACTTTTAAGGAAATATATGAAGTAACTTATGATAGCCAAAGTACGAAATCTCGATCAGCGCGCCTGTGATCTTTCATTCTGTGATGTAACTAACCACTACGTTGTCAATGCGTCTTTCTGTAAAAGCTGATACACTAGCAAAGATATTTGCATTACATCATAGTATATATTACGATTAGCATTTTTATACATTACAATTATCTATATAGACCTCTGTGTATTGATTAATATGAAACTATAACTATATATGAATTCATCACTATTTATTCAAAACATCTTGAAAACGAAACGCGGTGTAGAAGAACACTTTTGTTTAATATCATAATAAACCGCAACAGAAAATACTCTTCCTTACTCTGCTGTTTTTGTTTTTTTTGTTTTGTTAAGGGAAGGCTTGAACTATAATTAAATGTTCTAACTGGATCAACAAGGGCATGACAACATTTTTTTTAGTCAAGTTAGAAGATACTTTAAAGAAATGGAAAATGTAAAAGAAATGAGAGCAAAATCAAGAAGATTCATGACTTTGGTGGCCAAAACCATTCGTAAAACCGTTCGGTATATATATTTATACAACACCTAATTATATTCCGGCCATTTGATTGGTCAATTGCTCGTCGATTGCATGCAAAATCCGCTCTATTGCACTCTATGAAATAGAACCGTGCGTTATACTTTTTTGATAGCACTTTTTTCAATGGTAAGAGATGAGCAGAGAAACCTGTCTGTTCAAAACAATCTGTTGCATGAGTGCATTTTATATCCAATTATATCCAAATTTGAAGGTGTTGTATAAAACAAATAATGAATGGTTTCCATTCGTGCAATAGTGCAAATATTTCATGAGTTGAAAGATGTAATTTGTTCCATTCAACTCGGCTGCGCCTCGTTGAATGGAACATTCCATCTTTCAACTCATGAAATATTTGCACTATTGCACTCATAACCATTCATTATTCGTATAATATCGTTTGCTAGATATCTGTTTTCTGTCACAATGTGCTGAGGATTTGGACAACTCGAACAGTGAGTGACACCGGTTCAATGATGAATTTCAAAGATGAAGATAAAGTAATGACAGTAACCAACGGCAACTTGATTTCAAGGAGCAGTCCAGCCCGGTTATGAGCAAGGCTGTTTGATACCAGGATTGTAGATTGACTGACACGATATTGGTCTGATACAAGGATTGTACATTGATTGACATGATTTTAGTCTTACCAATTACAAAACAGTGCTCCAAAATGTCATCAGTGGCGGAGCGTCCATACAGTCAGAGGGGGCGGATGCCCCCCCTGACGGACTAAATGGACTGCTGGCGCCCTTTTCAGCTCTTTACCACTTTTTACTTATTCTCGATTATTGACTTTTTTATTACGCTCTCATCTACTTATTGACATTTGTCACATTTTGTTGGTGTAATTTGGCGATGAGACCTATTTATTCTTCGTTTATCTGCAAATTAGCAAGGACCAATACCCCTAGCTCCGCCACTGCCAGGATTGTAGATTGACTGACACGATATTGGTCTGACACAAGGATTGTACATTGATTGACATGATTTTAGTCTCACCAATTACACTGAAACATCGCTGCAAAATGTCATGATAACATTTCCATGAAGAGTGAATGATAAGCACCATTATTTTTGGGCCGTTTTAAATATAGAATAATGGTAAAGTACAGGGAATGAAATTGATGTTACATTATGTTATACATTTCCAAAAGGTAACAAAGTGAAAACGAATAGTGCTCAAGGTTTGGAAAATAGTTCCCAAATTGTTTAATTAAATTTCTGTTCGTACAAACAACAACATGAAATAACACAAGTAGCAACATCAGTATTGTTCTAAGAATGGCTTTTACTTTTACACACCTTGATTGAAAAAGGACCTTGGTATAAAGGTCATGCATCAAAACAAATCATTACTATGATATGAACCTTATGGAATCAATGAGTTTAACATGACAAGCTCTGATCCAGATATCATACTAACCATAAACTTAGTAAGACTATCCACTGGGGTATTGAAATAAACATCATATGAAGTACTGGATGTAGAAAAAAAAACATTTAAGTATGAAGGAACTTCTAGAACAGTCAACATACTGATATTCATATTATTATCAGCTCCCAATCCAGTGATGTATACACACCTCAGCTCTCCACCCAGTAATGGATACATACCTCAGCTCCCCACCCAGTAATGTATACATACCTCAGCTCCCCACCCAGTAATGTATACACACCCCAGCACCCCATCCAGTAATGTATACACACCCCAGCACCCCATCCAGTAATGTATACACACCTCAGCTCCCCACCCAGTAATGTATACACACCTCAGTTCCCCACCCAGTAATGTATACACACCTCAGCTCCCCACCCAGTAATGTATACACACCTCAGCTCCCCACCCAGTAATGTATACACACCTCAGCTCCCCATCGGGTGATGTATACATACCTCAGCTCCCCACCCAGTAATGTAAACACACCTCAGCTCCCACTCAGTAATGTATACACACCTCAGCTCCCCACCCAGTAATGTATACATACCTCAGCTCCCCACCCAGTAATGTATACACACCTCAGCTCCCCAGTCCCCACCCAGTAATGTAAACACACCTTAGCTCCTCCACCCAATAATGTATACACACCTCAGCTCCCCACCCAGTAATGTATTCACACCTCAGCTCCCCATTCAGTAATGTATACACACCTCAGCTCCCCACCCAGTAATGTATTCACACCTCAGCTCCCCTCCCAGTAATGTATACACACCTCAGCTCCCCACCCAGTAATGTATACACACCTCAGCTCCCCATCCAGTAATTTATACACACCTCAGCTCCCCTCCCAGTAATGTATACACACCTCAGCTCCCCACCCAGTAATGTATACACACCTCAGCTCCCCACCCAGTAATGTATACACACCTCAGCTCCCCACCCAGTAATTTATACACACCTCAGCTTCCCACCCAGTAATGTATACACACCCAAGCTCCCCACCTAGTAATGTATACACACCTCAGGTCCCCACCCAGTAATGTATACACACCTCAGCTCCCCACCCAGTAATTTATACACACCTCAGGTCCCCACCCAGTAATGTATACACACCTCAGCTCCCCTCCCAGTAATGTATACACACCTCAGCTCCCCATCCAGTGATGTATACACACCTCAGGTTCCTCCCCAGTAATGTTTACACACCTATAATAGTACTCATTGAGGGGCATCTATGACCCATTTATCAAATCTTCAATTTTTTAAGTTTTCCTTCTGTAGGCCAATTTGAAACTGCATGAATGGTTATGAATTGGTTTATTAGTACCTAAGCAATATGCATAAATTTCTCTTTCTCTGCTCGTATTACTATAAATAATGATGGAATTTTAAAAAATTCAATTAAAAAAAAAATATATGTATATCATATGAAATTAATAAAAGAAGACGTTCGAATTTGGACGGATTAATAATATGAAATGAGGTATGTAAATATGTTGAGAAAAATCATTACTACCGAACCCCTCTCTATCATGTATCAAATATTAAGTCACTTTATGTTGCACACAGCAACAAGAGAAACAAACCAACGAAGTAAAAATATGTATCCTAGCAACACTTCGTTAGCGTGAAAAACTGCTGACGCGGTTCACAGTGCACGAAAATAAAAGGAACAGTACATAGCGATAAAGAAATCCTAGATACGACAGACATAGCGCGACAGCAAAAATCTTAAATTAATACGGAGCGACGTAAATATTGATATAAGCATGGTTAACATGACATTACTTAGAAGTCAGCACGCTTACAAGTGTTTGAGTTGCACCACTGTCACATCCAAATAATGGCCTTTAACATCATAATAGTGTTCTTGTTCTAAAGTATTCTAAAGTACTTAAAAATGAAACCAAGTTCAGGACTTTGACCTATCGTGACCACAAACGATCTTTGAAAGAGTAATTTACTTCTTGTAGACGCCGAGGTGGATCTACAGACCAAGAATGCACACAATATCACAGACATACTACACACATGTATAGATTCCCTACGCCTTTAGCAAGGAACATTAAGTGCCTGGGCATCAAAATATCTCGACTCGAATGTTATCATTTATTCCTTTTCCTTTTCCTTTCTACATTTGGCTAAGAAAACTTTGTAGGATGCTTTTTAAGCCAGATGACATGCAATCTCAGTGGGTGCTTGGGGTCAAATTTCAGAACTCTAAAAACTGATGACCGATGCTGCATATTACTGCAGCGAAATGAAAGTTTACATTGACGATTTGTGGAAGTACTGTTTACATTATGATCAATTAGTACAATAATTAAACAAGCAAGATGAACAAAGCTGACTTGATCGACAGCATAGAATATTGAAATCGTTCGTGTTGTTATGAAATTATTTTGACACATAGGTAAGTTTAGGAAAGCAGTAAAAAAAAAAAAAAATGAAACTTTATAACAAAAACTGAAACAATCATTGAAACATGTATGCTCAGTATAACACAGTATTGCAGTATACCTGCTCAGCGAAGGAATTTTATCGTATTATTAGGTGCAATAACAGAAGTTATATATATAAACACAGCTGTGAAGGAATAGTCTAATGTGAGAGTACATTAAGTTGAATACATCTGATTTCATCAGAACACCACATTTTATATCATCAATCTGTGTTTCGTATATACACAGCAAACTTTCTACATTCAAAAGTCTACTTAAGACCCATCTATTCACTTGTTCTTTTGTAAATTAATCTGTTTTCTTTGTAAAGCGCCTTGAGCAGTGGCTTTTGTCTACTGATTTGGCGCTATATATGTCTCATTTATTATTATTATTATTATTATTTTGAACAATATGAAACAGGAAACACTGATGGAATTGGGGTTAGCAGGTCTAGAGTGATGTGACCATGACTGGAGCAGTCAAGATGGGAGGCAAAAGTTGTGGTAATAATTAAAATGTAAGGGGTTTGGCACGGCACCCGTGTGGGGAGAAACACATGGGTGGGTGCATGTGACCTCCATCATAGGAAACACATGGTGGGTTTACATGTATGGTCCCATCAAAGAAAACATATGGTGGGTTTACATGTATAATCCCATCAAAGGAAACATATGGTGGGTTTACATGTATGGTCCATTAAAGGAAACACATGGTGGGTTTACATGTATGGTCCCATCAAAGGAAACATATGGTGGGTTTACATGTATGGTCCATCAAAGGACACACATGGTGGGTTTACATGTTTGGTCCCATCAAAGGAAGCACATGGTGGGTTTACATGTATGGTCCCATCAAAGGAAACATATGATGGGTTAACATGTATGGCCCCATCAAAGGGAACATATGGTGGGTTTACATGTATAGTCCCATCAAAAGAAAGACACATGGCCCTATCAGAAGAAAGACATGGTGGGTTTACATGATCCCATCAGAAGAAACCTATTGCAGGTGTATATGTTCGGGCCCCATTAGAAGAGACACATGCTGGGTTTATATGGCCCTATCAGAAGAAACACATGGTGGTTTTATGCCACCCCACCAACAGAATCACATGGTAGGCTTATCTCTAACCGGTGTAGGACCACACGGCGTGCTACTGCCTCTCACCAGCTCTGTTACTGCCTCTTACAAGCTCGGAAAGTGTTGATTTGAAGAGAGAGTTGGCTAAGCTGTTAAAGTGAACACAACATGATATGATCAGCTGAAACCACCTGATAATTACACTAGCAGTGACATTGCTGTGTGATAGTGCACATAGCACCACCAAATAATTAAACTAGCAGTAACATTGCTGTGTGATAGTGCACATAGCACCACCAGATAATTACACTAGCAGTAACATTGCTGTGTGATAGTGCACATAGCACCACCAGATAATTACACTAGCAGTAACATTGCTGTGTGATAGTGCACATAGCACCACCAGATAATTAAACTAGCAGTAACATTGCTGTGTAATAGTGCACATAGCACCACCAGATAATTACACTAGCAGTAACATTGCTGTGTGATAGTGCACATAGCACCACCTGATAATTACACTAGCAGTAACATTGCTGTGTGATAGTGCACATTGCACCACCAGATAATTACACTAGCAGTAACATTGCTGTGTGATAGTGCACATTGCACCACCAGATAATTACACTAGCAGTAACATTGCTGTGTGATAGTGCACATAGCACCACCTGATAATTACACTAGCAGTAACATTGCTGTGTGATAGTGCACATTGCA
>JAIPMN010006990.1:0-10735 GCA_020650975.1 Apostichopus californicus
TCTCATCTCATCAATCTCATCTCTATCTCTTCATATCTATCATCTCTATCATCTCATCTCTCTATCATATCTTCATCTCTATCATCTCTTCATCTCTATCTTCATCTCTATCATCGATCCCATCTAATCTCATCAATCTCATCTCTATCTCTTCATCTCTTCATCTCTATCGTCTCTATCATCTCATCTAGCTCATCTATCTCATCTCATCTAGCTCATCTATCTCATCTCATCTCATCTATCTCATCTCTATCTCTTCATCTCTTCATCTCTATCATCTCTATCATCGCATCTAGCTCATCTATCTCATCTCATCTAGCTCATCTATCTCATCTCATCTCATCAATCTCATCTCTATCTCATCTCTTCATCTCTATCATCTCTATCATCTCATCTAGCTCATCTATCTCATCTCATCTAGCTCATCTATCTCATCTCATCTCATCAATCTCATCTCTATCTCTTCATATCTATCATCTCATCTCTCTATCATATCTTCATCTCTATCATCTCTTCATCCCTATCTTCATCTCTATCATCTCTTCCATCTTTATCTTCTGCTTCCCTTTACCTTCATCCCTATCCTTCCTCTCACGTTATTTGCCCCCTGTTACGTTTGTAATATTTATTTCCTCACCATGTTCATCACAGCCCATTGGTACAACTATTCCATTAATTAATGAGATGTTAACTGAATTATAAATGATTAATAACTTAAATATTACTTGAAACCATATATGAAAACAACCATGAAAGAATGTGTAACACTTTGATAGTTGTCAATATTTGTTCTTACGGAGACAAAAAACAATCCTTCCAACAGAGCAACTTTGTTTCCAGAATTCCAGTGGCTCTTCATCTGTTCCAAGTTTATTAACAGTGAAGGTCAACGAAAATGAAAGTGTGAAACTATCGGAGGTCACTGGTTAGACTCCTGTTCTGGCCATAAATTTCTCTCATTCAGTTTTCCATTATTCATTTACTTATATTTATTATTGATAGAAAGGCTGAATTTCTTACGAATTCCCTTGCCCCTCGCTTTCTGGGTTGTATCGAATGAATATGTATATATATATATATGAATGAATTTTATTAGAGAAATTGACAAAAGAAGCAACCGTGGAAAACACATTGTGGATTAATTCCACAGCAAATTAATGAAGGTTAAAGAGAGATACACACTGGTAGAATTTATTGACACTAACTTTAAGGCATAGAACTAGCAGTCAATTTAAAATATAAAAATAAAACAAAACCTGTTAGCAAACTGCTTATCCACTAAAGAGAGGGGGAGGTGTATACGAGAGGGGGAGGTGTGCGAGAGGGTGGGTGTACGTGAGGGGGAGGTGTACGAGAGGGGGAGCTGTACGAGAGGGGGAGCTGTACGAGGGGGAAGCTGTACGAGGGGGGAGCTGTAGGAGAGGGGGAGCTGTACGAGAGCCTGCAATATTAGCAGTTCTATTTGACCGTTTGATTGACTAATAATTAATTCGCGGACAATTTACAAAGCATTCACATTACACCAGCCTACTTGTAACTGATCCTGCATAACTTTCCTCAAGATGCTTACAAGAATTACAACCATATCATAAGAGTGGTACAAAGGTATTAACATACATGGGATTTTATCTCACACCAGTTGTCAAAACAGTTTTTGCCTGTCACATTAAATTATCATATTTATTTATCATCAACTTAACTTCCACAAACGAAACTCTTCTAAAATGGTCAGACATTTGTCACTAATTTTATGTATTAGTTACAAAGAGAATTCAACATTTCTTGTGTTGTGCTTTTCAGGAAAAGTCAGATAAAAGGAAATTTCTTACCTGAGGGATGCATTCCAACATCAGTTAGGTCCTCATCTTTGCTGTTACCTACATCTCCGCCCTTGAAAAGATCTTCAGAATCCTTCTGCCTCTCAGAATCAAGTTCCCCAAAGAGATCCTCATCTGAATCTTCTTCACCTTCCCCAAACAAATCTGAAGATGTTGCTTTTGGTTTCATCCTAGAAAGGATCATATTTAGGGTAAAATTAGTCATAATTGGTTTGTAAAACAGAAATTTCTGTCCAATTTAACAATTATTTTTCATGCCATAATCCCATGCAATTTTGTTTTGAATCTATAAAATGAACAAAATGAACAATAAAATGAACAACATTTTCTAATAGAAAAATGTATGTTCTACAGCACACACTCCATCGACAGAACTAGGGTTCACATATAGTGACCAAAAAAAAGAAGGAGTGTATAGAGTAATTAGAGGAAAGGTGCACAGGGTGCACAGAGATATCGAATGAGGGAAGCAAACCATGTACTCAAAGAGTTAGCCATCCTGTATAACAGCTTATGCTGTTTCTGTGTGTTTTAAATTAGTACCCAAACACAAAATATGTTTTAAATTTTTTCATGGCAATAAAATGAACAAAATTAAAAATGTGTTTTCTTTCAAAACACCCTTTAAACTTTACAGAGTATACACTGTCATCTAGTCTGGGAGAAAGGAAATGGGTGGAAATGTTTGTATAATCATCAGACACACTTTAACCCATTGGCATTCTTTCAGCCTCATCCCTCAAATCTGGGCTTTGTTTATTTAACACTGCAAACCTCATTAAACTTTGCCGGGCAACCCCTACCTTCTAGAGATGGTAGATTGACAAGCACATACAAACACGCAGCCACGTTCGCCCGATGTGTCAGCCTATCTGACGCCGTACCGTATGAAGAGTTTGCATTGAGTGCGATGAATTATTCTTACTAGCAAATACTGCGATATTAATCCTGGATATTTAATTCATTAGCCTCATTTAATGTTGACTGTGAACTGGTAAGAGCCTTTGGCAGATATTTTTCTTTGGTATACAGTCATACCTTTTATTATTTAAATATGTAATATCATTCAGGCCACAGGGTGTGTAATTACAGTTCTACAATTTGTTAATCATTGCATCCTGCAAGTCATGTTTTCAGTTTTAGAAAGGATACTTTTGCCCATGAACCTCAAATATTGACGCAAATAAACTGTCTTAAAGTGGTATTGCCTCCAACTCCTTGCAAGCCAGAGTAAACTCCTGATTCCAGTAAATTTTGAACACTTTTCTTGATAATTTTGGATAACCCTGCACACTTTAAAATAAAGACCTACACCACTTTGAGATGGATTATGGCATAGAAATATTTTCAAAACATACTGATTCCAGTAAATTTTGAGCAATTTTTCTAATAATAATTTGGGATAACTCTGCACATTTCAAAATAAAGACCTACACCACTTTGAGATGGATTATGGCATAGAAATATTTTCAAAACATACTGATTCCAGTAAATTTTGAACAATTTTTCTTGATAAGATAACTCTGCACACTTTAAAATTAAGACCTACACCACTTTGAGATGGATTATGGCATAGAAATATTTAAAAACATACTGATTCCAGTAAATTTTGAACAAGTTTTCTTGATAATTTGGGATAACTTTGCACACTTTAAAATAAAGACCTACACCACTTTGAGATGGATTATGCCATAGAAATATTTTCAAAACATACTGATCCCAGTAAATTTAAAACAAGTTTTCTTGATAATTTGGGATAACTCTGTACACTATAAAATAAAGACCTACACCACTTTGAGATGGATTATGGCATAGAAATATTTTCAAAACATACTGATTCCAGTAAATTTTGAGCAATTTTTCTAATAATAATTTGGGATAACTCTGCACACTTCAAAATAAAGACCTACACCACTTTGAGATGGATTATGGCATAGAAATATTTTCAAAACATACTGATTCCAGTAAATTTTGAACAATTTTTCTCGATAAGATAACTCTGCACACTTTAAAATTAAGACCTACACCACTTTGAGATGGATTATGGCATAGAGATATTTTCAAAACATACTGATTCCAGTAAATTTTGAACAATTTTTCTTGATAATTCTAGAAATATTTTCACAGCCTATGCTGCTTTAAGTGTAAGTAAAATGAAGCAACATTTATACCCAACACTTGACACAGCATCAACAATTGTCTGTTTCCAGGGAGCAAGAACATAATCGTGAAAATTCCTCTTTGATGGATGATAAAATATTCTAGCTCTCATATAGAATGTTCCAGTTTACCTTGGTGCCTATTGTCTGACAGTATATCACCAAGCATATCATAACTTTAAATAACATAATGTATGAGTCACGACCTTTAAACAGGAATCTTTACGAACCTTCAAACGAATGCTATTCACGGTGTTGCTCGATTATATGCGAGACATTGTGCCCGCTACCGGTGTTACGTACAATGAAGTATTGATATTAATTTATGCCTTTGATTTTCCGCATAACTTTTTCGAATGTCGTGTATACCATCTGTTCTACGCATGGATTGAAATCGGGAGGGAATTTAGGGAATTCTTGCACGGTAGTTGGCAAAGCCTGTGGCTTAGTTAGACTGTTAAATAGCTGGCACACTCGATGTTATCCCATTTTCTTTACCCAGACTGGTGGTAATTGTATACAAGCAGACCAAGTCAGCCATACCAGCAGATGAGAGGCTCCTCATTCATACCTGCATTTTTCATGACCAAGTAGTGCTAAGTACTGCTGATGCATGAATGCATGAATGCACATATTGGTTTTTGTATAGTTTCCATGGGGACCAAAAACAAAATCCAGAAATTTCCTGGCATGGATATTCCAAGCAACCTTGAAATTTTAAAGTCTCTGCCAACTCAGAACCATTACATTCTCATCCCATTTTCTACATGATCTTGTTTTCGTTCTGTGTCACAAGTAGAATGCCAAGGGGCTGCAGCACGACACAGCTGAGGCTGTGTAGGACATAACAAATTATGTGCTCTTCAAACAATAGAAAATGCTGAGCTGCAGAGATAATCTCCATGATTTGATTTGATATTGATTGAAGCCTTTCTTCAGGGGACATCTTAGATGTTGCCATTTTCTTTTTTAACACAGTAACTTACTTCTTTACCCCCTTACCTGTCTCCTCACAGCTATTGTACTATCGTATTCTCATCCAGTCACAATCATGCTCAATCTAGTATTTTTAAGAATGTATCCTAAATACACCATTAACTATTACCTCACCAGTCCCTCTTGTGCTAACTCACATGTCTCCTCACAACTATGTCACTCTCATTACCATCTACCATGTTCTGTTTGGTACTTAACATCCCTAACACACACCCATGTGAGTATTACTAAGTGCATCCTTCCCCCCACCGACCTTTGACCTTTTGCTCCCTCCCAATGACAGTTTCCCTCAATGCAACTCTGCCCTGTCCTTTCCCACAAAAACTGTTTCAAAAGTTATCTACAAAAAAGTTTTAACTACATTGCATTATATTCCCAATTATTGGATGCCATAACTATCTCTGTGATATTTTGTGTGACTGAGATCTTCACTGTGACTAATAACAATTGATCATAATATTACAAAATTCTCACTTCTTGAATGTAATAGTTTCTTTTTCTGGTGCAGATGTTCCTTTAGGGACTTTTTTCTCCTCCTTGACATCTTTAATCTTCCATAATTTGACACCTGGTAAACAAAGGTAGAAGCAAATCTGAGTTTGAGTATATTTTCATAACTGTACAAAATATACAATAGCACAACATTTTTTTTTTACAAGGTTGCTGGAGGACTGAAGGAGCAGAGCATTTATGAGCAGTTCCCTAAATACAAAAAGGCAAAGGATAATGTAAACAGAAAACAGAACAACGAAGGAACGATGAAAGACGAAAAGTCAAAATCCACCTAGAAACAAAAATCACTGTACTATTGTACAGATGACACAATATTTTACCTCAAGACTTTGGCAGAAAACACAGACAGTTTGCCAAAACTTCAATATTATTTGTTCCATGGTACAGTATGTGAGTATGCTTGACTAAATTGCATACATATTGTCTTTGACAACAGCAATGCTCATTCACCAAAAATGAGAAATCAGCACTTACAAGGCCAAAAACGTCAACATTATTTGTTCCATTATATGTGAGTAGAATCAACTAAATTGCATGCCAGTCTGCTGGACAATCAAGCCTGCCTATAAAGTCCTCCTCAAATTCACTCAAGCATTAATAGTTTGCTACTTTATAGCATAAACTACCCCTTGAAATATACCTTTATTAGGATTCATCCTTGGGCGCACCTAGATAATTGACCAGTCACCTGTATGATTGTAAACACAAGTGCACTGCTCTAATGGCCAGGACTAGTTTCCTGTGTGTGAAGACAAGTTTGGCTTGACCACTGAAATAATACACTTAATCATGAATTTGTGCAGAGGAGCATTCAGTATGGCTAGCATTACCAACTCGGGTTGATTTATCATCTCCCCTGTTTTTCGCCAAACACAGGGGACTTGGGTGGTACTTGTATAGGCAGGAAAGATCGTAACGAGGCTCACATATTTGTATTTGTTTACAGCAAAGGGCATGACCAGTAATGAGACAACAGCTCTTACAACTTGCATGCCAGCATTTGATATATTCGTTAACAGCCCACTTAATCTAAGAGACGGTACTAGCTTGTTTTATTGATGAAATCTTGCTAATTAAGGATTTAATTTTCATCAAAACTTGATGGAATCTGAAAAAAAGCTATTGCCTAGAAACGTCTGTGTAAACATGTATGGATATTCCAATCGAACAATGATTTAATTATCAACGAATGTACTCATTAACTGTAACAGACCTTTGAAACAGTGACTAATGGGGTGTCTTGTGCACTGGCTAATGGGTTGTCTTCTAATAAAATGATGGCATTTAAGAATCTTTATAGCTTCAAAGTGCAACTTTACAGTTATAAATCTTGGATGAATGCACAGGTCTAGACATGACAAAATTGAGTTAAGTACCAGCATCTATGCATCTTGCAGTTGTTCATAGTACTTTTCAAATATGATGTTCCTTAATAGCAGTGCAAGCCTTGATGGACACAATTTAAGCACTATACCTGCAAGTCATTTAGTGCTACATTGCTTTTCTTATTGTGTGCATTTTTAAATATTACATAATTATGGCCGATGCATCATTGCTCTCCCATGTGCTCGATTAATATTTTGGACTGATCTTATGTTGATAAACAACTTTGTTATTGTTTGGACATTTTCAATTTGCTTGTTCTCTCCAAATGGGCTAAATTTTTGGCAAAAACAGTACATCGACGTGATTCTGCGATTACTAACTCACTACCCAATGGTAGGCTACTGATAGAAGAGTGTACACAAGGGTTAGGGGTCGTCATATTCATGTATATGATGCATATGCATCGTGAGGTTCCAAGGCTATGACTCAAATCTGATTGGTGGCACTGTCTCTACTGTACTCTCAACCTCAGGGTTCCCCTAACTTTATCCCCCCACGAACCCCCTGTGGATGTCAGAGCTGTCCACGAACCCCCAACTTTTCGAGACACGATCTGAGTCGTTATTATACTATAATACGCATAACAGTGCTTCGTAAAAGTTCATAGTGAAATATTGTAATGAGAAAAAACAAGAGATGAACAGATTTAAGATTTATTTGGAAACTTCAAGATCAGTTCAGCTCTTTATCTTCACGACGTACTGTCATTCGTACTTCACCAAAGTCATGCAGCCTGTGTCTGTTTCATAATTCAGTTATTTATCACATGCACGGTACGGTACAACTATAGCAACATATGGAACGCGAAAAGAGTTTGTCGATAGGTACGACTTTTGTACAAATGTTAGTAAGTATATGATATATCAGATTTTAGTTCAACAAAAAGTACTAGTTTTGACTGTCAGGAAGTTCTGACGAACCCCCTGGGATGGACTCACATACGCACTGGGGGTTCATGCACCCCAGTTAGGGAACCTCTGCTCTACGAAGAAACGTTATACTCTACCATACTTGTCTGTAGACATAAACCTGCATTCTAAGCTGTTCAAAAGTGCTGCAGGTTGAACTTCAATTGCGACAAGTTATACAATGTTAAATCACAAGGTGTTGGCAAGAGTGCATAGACTATATATGCCTAGGGGCACACACTTGGGAGTCTAAGGAAGCCACAATTGTTCCAAATTTCAGGATAGGTTTAATTACAGATCTGTAGTTTGCAATATATGTAAATTAATTTTTGGGCTCTATATTTGGAAAATTGGTAAAAGAACCTTACTCTTGAAAAAAGTCTTGATGAATTCTTTAAGCTTTCTTCCGAAAGCATTCATTAACACCAAAATATCCAGTTATTCAGATCTGATTAAAAAAACATTAATCCCTGAGGCATCCATAATTTTGTAAGGAAATGTCAGTCAAAGGTCTAAGGATTTTAAAAACAACTCTGTATTGAAATTCAGAAAGGCTCCATGTGATAGAGGAACTATATTAGATAAACAACTGAGATTTTTTGCTTTTGTCTACTTGTTTGGTTGAAATTTTATTTCTGCCTTTGTTAAATTGTATAGTTTCCATGTCAAAGTAGTGTACAGTACATACCCTAGAGGAATGGTGCAATAATGGTGAAATAATGGTGCTATATGGTGCTATAATATTCATTGAAATGTTGACAAATTTGACTCACTCTTTATAGAAGCTTTCAGCTGTTCAGTGCTGCTTTGTGTGTAAAGTATATAGTCAATATAAATCAAACTGAGATTTCTACCAGAATCAAATCGTCACACCACTTTCTAGAATTTTGTTTGCCAAATGAATTTTAATTTGTTATTTAATTAAATGAGTTCTTAACATTTCCTTGACCGGTATTTAGTGTCAAAAAGTTTAACAAAATTATTTGTTATGAAACTGGAGAGTTGTGGACTAATGGTGATAACGATGATCACTGTTATGGGATTTGAGTAATTTTGTAGCATCAATATTATTAAAATGAGCTAATGTATAGCTGATATTAGCAAAATATATGAAAACAATAAAGGGGTCCCCCAGATTTGGCATTTAAAGCCCGGCCAGATACTGGATTTATGCTATTTTCAGCCACAAAAACCTGCTGGAATTCTGGCCAGATTAACAGGATTTTGGAAATTGAAAGAACCCCAGAAGTTTCTCTAGGGTACAGAGTTGGCAGGGGAGGCAGGGGGGTGGGGGGTTGAGGATAAAAAGTCTTCTCTTTCTTCATGTGCATGGTATCTACCATTTAGTAAGTAGACTTTGCACAAGGAATAACCATTTTTAGAATCCTAAGAGTACAACGTCTTTCAAATTTTATTTTCATAGATCTATTAGATTTACAATGTCAAGGAAACTTTAAGCCATTAATTAGTGGACAGCAGTTAGGTCGGATTTTAGCGTAGACTGCAACATAGCCTAGCGCACACTGTAATATAGGTAATTATAAAGACTCGCAGGCAGACACTATACAGTATGTGTGTAAGCTCAGTAGGGGCAGAAATATGTGTAGAATTTGGCTGGGAGTGATTTTCTTAATTGTGGGGACTTACATGCATTATTACACTTACCCTAAATTAGTTTGAAATATGTCAGTTCTATAACAAAAATACAGATCAAAAGGCCAATTTTTATATTTTTGATGCAAAACTGGCTGAAAAACTATCCAGCCGTATACCCCGATTTGGAAAAAAGTCATCAAATTCGATACACACAGCAAGAAATATTGGCTGGGAGTCTTAGCTCAGTGGTTAACGCCAGTGCCTTTCAATCATAAGGTCCCGAGTTTGAGTCACTCCAAGATTAATGTATGTCGTCCAGTTACAGAGTTGTCGACAATTGACAATTCATAATCATGGACGTTAAATATGAGCCTAAGAGACTGACTTCGGTCAGCTTGCTGCTTTTGATAAGCCAATAATGGCTTCTTTGTGAGTTCCTGCTTGCAGGAGGATCTAAAATACATACATACAATATTCCAGACAGATTTGAAAGCTAGTGTGCCATCCCTACATTCATCTATGGGTTTATTAAACCGACAGAGACTCACCTAAAAATTCCAAAAACAGATCGCTACAGGAAACCTTGCCGAGTCCAGCGATGAACTGTAACAGATCCTCACAAGCAACCCTTCTTTTGCTGCCTGACGTAACATCACTCTTGACCAAGGACCGCTTGGGGAGCTCTGGAAAGACGGTAGCAGAAAACTTTTCGTCCATAGCTTTCCGAAGATTCTCAAATTCTGAATAGCGCCTGGTGACCTGTTTTGGACAATGTTTTGAATCAATATTTTAATGAAACAATTATCAGCTTAGGTATAGATAGTACTCATTAATTTTGAAAACTCATTAAAAGGGAGCAAATAGTCGAATTCATCAATGAAAATGACTGGACTACTTAGTCTAATTCACAGACAATTTAGATCAGTTCCTCAGATGCAACAACAAAACTCAAATGACAGATCTTATATAATCACCATATATTACCTTTGCATATTGTCAAGACAAAATTGTTTTTCAATATGTTCACCATGCTCTGTAATATTTAAAGCTTTTAAATGAAAGAACGTGTATTGGTTTTAGTTATAATTCAAAGTCATTAAACAATGACTCTAACATTAACATTCAGGATTGCACTGAGGAACCGACACCATCGTCAACTCAGCCCTTAAGGAGCACTCTATATGTATACATGTAAAGGTACCAGCAAAATGGTGCAAATAATGAACAGTGATAATTTGGCATATTTATGTGTATTTTTAAAAAAGGCTACTTCAAGCATATTACTCCATATGACGTGTAACCATTTACATCAATGTCACTGAGATCAGCAATATATATA
>JAIPMN010006991.1:0-16256 GCA_020650975.1 Apostichopus californicus
TGGCTAGCTCTGTTCACTTTTTGACCATTATAATAAGGACTTCCAAAAAGTGTAATATTGGAGTTGAATTTTAAGAAATCTTGAAGAAATGTGTTGAATTTGGTTGTCGGATTACAATAAATTTGATAAAACTAAAACAACCTGTTGCCATATTCAGATCCTCAACTTTGTTTGCATTATTTCGAAATAACTTGACTAGTCACAGTGATGACTATCCATGTGTTGTTGTCAGTAGTTTTGAATGTCAACAAAAGATTGATCTAAGCCAACCTAAAGTTTTCCTCATTGTCTATATAGTATCCATGGACTGTTCAGAGTTTTCAGCTCGAGGTTAATCAAATTGACTGGTGTTTGTTTGAAGTTTGCAAGTCGTGAGACATTCAACGAGCACTATCAGTTTGACCGCTTGAGTTTGATCTCATGTTCTGTAGCTTGGAAGTAACCACAAAGTCATTTTTTTGAATTGTTTAACTCCCTATCTAGAGTTGAAATAGAATTTTAAATTTAAATTCTTGTGTAGTATTAATCTAAGTACCACTGAATATGATTGATGTTAACAGTCTTCTTCAATTCCTACTGTAGCAAAATATGCTATTTTACTTAATGGATATTACAAGATCTTCATTTTAAATGTTGCTCGTTATGACAAAAATGGTAGGAGTCTTAATGAAGCTGATGAAAAAATGTGCTCCTTCTCTATTGTTTGGACTCAAGCAGGTGTTAATTAAAGAAAAATGCTTAATTAACTCCCAATAATAGGCACACATATAGTGTCCATATATATCTGCCACAGATATCTTGCAGACTATGTACAGTGTACAGTGTACAGTCATATTGTTCGGTATTAAATGTATGCGATTTAATGTGTACATTATTACTTAAAACAGTCTGCGACTGCAAAGTTGATACCCTCTAGAGGCCAAAGACCCCTAGTACTGATTATACAGTCTACTTATAAGTCCTAACTGTTCCTAAATTTGTAAGGTCATCCATTGGAAATGTAATATTCTCAACAACTCTCTCTCTGCCCAGAATGGGTCAGTCATGGTCACTCCCATAGGTTTGACCTTTGTTATTGTTCCCTGTGTATAGACCACTCACAACAGTACAAATAAACTTCCAAGGCCAGGAACTCATATTGACACCTTGCCTCTTTCTCCAGGGATTATATATGTGTGTGTTTGTGTGTGTTTGTGTGTGATGTCAACTACATGATCAATATAAACTGTTCTCTGGGTATTGTTATTCAAGTGTGAGAACCTCCTGTGTCCTCCATTACATACCTGTACAGTTGTGTCTATGTATAGTGTTGAATAGATACAGTAGCATTGCTGTAACCTGGAGGTGACTGGAGTTAACAAACAGTACTCTCCACTTAGTACACCATCAATCAGACAATCAGCCCACAGTGCCAAGTCACCGCTGCCCCTATCAATTTTTACCGAATGTTGTAGACTTTACAGCAAACCCCAAATTTTTTTTTGCCCTTATTTCCCATACATATTTGTTTTTGTTCATATTTGCTGAACTAGATACTGTGAGTAGAAAGGTGCACTTGTTGTGTAGAAGCAGGTAAGTGCTGTCATTTTGTAAATTACCCAAATCACGTTGCACAACTTAAACTCCCAAAAATGGTTAATTTTCTAGAAATTGTGAAATTTTTTACCAAAATGGTTTTGTTACAAAAACTAGTGTTAAATCTAGTAGAATTGGAAAGGAGGAAAGAAATTGATGGCTAGAACTCTCCTCTCTAACCCCCTCGAACCCAGAGGTATATAACCTCCCCCCCCCTCCCCTCTAATCCATGGGTCACTGGTTTGAATCCTATTCTAGCCGTAAATGTTTTGCTCTTTTCCATTGTCATAAAGTTTCTAGTCAGTTTTCTGTTATTCATGTACATACATATATAATCAATTGGAATTAACAGTATTGTACACAACCCTAATTGATTGCTTAAATGAATTAAGACTCTCAACTTTTGACATGATCTGTAATATGTTTTAATTTTAGTAACTTTTCAAAATGTCAGGTATGATTACTGTAAGTACTGTATCATTTTCAGTTAATGCTCAATGTTAAGTCCAGTTTTGTCCCCATAGACCCAATAATACTAAATAAAAGGTCAAAGGTCTAAGAGGAACTAATAGCTCACCAACTTATCTCATTGTAGGTGCAAAAAGCCGTGAGAATTGTTAAGACCCACTTCCCCTCGTACCTTATTAGGGGTAGGTTACAAACGGCTACTATAGAGAGAGCTGTGAACTACCATGTGCATTTTAAAATCGGCAAGTGTTCAAGTAAAGAGCTTGTCTGCAGAAGCTCTGAGGATGTTGACTGTGACCTCACAGGCAACATACCTTACAGCTGCTATTGCTTGGTTCAATTGGAAAACCACCTGTGAATAACTAAGATTATAATTATGTAGAAGTGTAGCTCCCATGTTGGAATTATGAGCTCATTGGAATTCTTGTTGGTAATGACACTAATAACCCTGGGGAAAAATGACAGAGTGCCTCAGAGCTGGAGAGGGTTTGAAACTCTTAAATAGTTTCTGGTATGCTGGTGTACTGTGACGTTGTGGGTGGTAAACTGAATGAGGCTTATCAGTGTACAGTAGCTATATAGAGTTGTAGAACAACAGTTTGAGCTGGACTATATATAGCCACAGTTAGCCAGGGTTTTTGTTAAGAAATGTAGTAGGTGGGTCAAGTTGAAAAGCAGGCGGGACTGTCTGTATGCGGACATGGGGAAGGGGTCTAAAAAATTTTGCTGGAAAATTGCAATTTAAAAAGTCTCTCAATGATATTGCCCCCCTCCCAATCACCCCTTTCTTCTGTCCTATTTTTCACAAACAAAAAACAAACTCACGTTGGAAGTTTCAATCACACCTGACCTGGTTGTGGGTATTTATTCCTCTCGATTTTTTTCGTCATTTTTTTTTTTTTTTTTTTACTGAGCGACGCAAAGTAGCCGAGTCATGTGCGTGCAGTAGGCGGGTCATTTGACCCGGGTCCCGGCTACTAACGAAAACCCTGTTAGCTGGAACAGTAAAACTTATAATGTCAGGAAACTGACCGGGCAATTATATAATTCGCAAAAACAGTAACATTTTTCCTAGAAGCTCAACTTGACTTTGAATGTGTTTATCTGATTGTGCCTTACCTTTAGGAATCAGGACTGGTTTTTTGACTGCATCTGACTCTAACCAACTTGGCTTTAATCTGTTGGTACCTTATTCAGTTATCTTGAAAGATTCCAGAATACCTCAAATGAAAATCTGTTACTTTCTTTCCATTATCATATTCTCACAAACAATATTATCAAAGTGCAATAAGTTTAAGTGCCTGGTCAAGTGAATGGTTGAAGTCTATAGTGCCCTAACTAACATTAACCCTGATTTAGCAGTTATTTTTAGGCTACTGCATCAATTAAATTCACTTAATGTGAAACCTGCCCTCGTGTTTTAAAGTGATATTTTTTTTTATATATAACTGTAAATTCTTTCATATTTGAAATCCAAGTAATCTTTTCTTTCATCTAAAGACTCCTTTGTTAAATTATGAACACACACACCTAGGAATAGTTGATGCCTCTTAAAAGTGAACAAATGATTCTGATGTGGGATTTTATTTTCCTTCCAATATCTGTCGAGGGTTTTGTTAGTTGCATTGTAACCCCTCTAGGCCTTTACAGAAATATCAAAAGGAAAGCCTCTTACTAGCAAGTGCCAGAATCTTTTTCTTTAGATGAATTCATTTTTTTTCATGTCCGTTGTGTTATTCTTGAGGGTTTTCCTTTGAAGATTTTCTTTCATTTTTCTGTTGCTTTGTTTAAGCTGCAATTACTGCATTGTGTTCAATTGTGAGTTAAAAGAGGAGAAACATTTTGTGGAAAAAGTAAATGGACAATATGCTGAATCCAATATGAAAGTGAAATCCCCTTTCTTCTGTTTCAGGGAGTCTTTGTGTAATTATCTATGGAAATATCATGTAGAGAATAATTCGAAATCAAATCTCAGCATTGATTTACCCGGCCAGCTTAATTTAAGTGCTGCGATTCTATGTGGTTTTATTATATTAGTTCTTTTCAAAAAGAACTGTTAAGGTTACAATAGATACCAATTATTGTGGCACTCTACTCTTGGAGACTTTTCATTCCTTTGGTTGAACCACTCAAAAGTAAAGCAGCATCTAGGTTCTAAAGAGTCTTTGTTCTCTAACTTCAATTGAGTTTCCTGTTTAAGTAGATTTCGACTGATGTTGAAACTTTAAACTCACCTGGACATCATCTGCCTCCTCCCCTCTCCCCTCCCCCTCCCCTCCTCTCCCCCTCCCCTCTGACTCTCATGCCTGCAGGACTCTATCAGCGTCTACTGGGAACACAGCTGTTGTACTGTACATAATTTAGTTCACCTGATAGTGCTTACCAATTCAGTGGGCATAATAAACGGCATGTTAGTTCATTAGGATGGGTTTTCCCTCCTTGGTGGTGTCTGCCTACTGTAGGTATAACACAGGTTTGTTAAGTTGCCATTGCTGCTTTAAATCATGAATTTTATACAGTTAATATAAACAAGTAACAGCAATTAGTCACAGCTAATTTACAAGGAGGCTTGGGCCAACTACAGTAGTGTAAAAGTTAAGCTCTTTCAATGGAAAGAATTATACACTGACAGCTCGATAAAAGTAGAGGATACGTACATATTTGTTAATTTAAATAAAGTGATATGTAGGATGACTTGCTAAATCTGAATCAAATGATAACTTTTGCAGGGTTTTGTTACGTTTTCCTTCAACAGAGTTTGCAAGATGTCTGTCATGTTTGTGATACTACTCAGATAGTGTTCAGTTCCAACATGTGGCACAAGTGTTTTGTAGTCTTGGTAGATTGTGCACATGTATGTATTTGATTGTGTTGAGAGCAGGCATGTAATCTGAGTCGCTCGAAAATAGCAAAAGCAGTTAATTTTGGCCTTTCCATTCTTTCAGCTGACTTTACTTAATTGCAGAGTGAAATATGTTGTTTGCTATTAATTTAATTGATTTAATTAGTCTGACATTTAAAATACCACCTGAAAACCTTGTAAGGCCAACTGCACTATTTGTTACTTTTACTAGTATTTTAATCGATTTTTAAGGGGTGTCAGCCACAAGTGACTAAAGGCTATGGTGACAAACAGATGGCTTGGCTAAACTTGTCACCTAATTTCAAAGTTGTTAGTTTGTATACTATTGTATTGGTGGTGACTTACCCAAACATGCCGTGTTAGGGTTTTTGCTTGAAAAACATTTGTTGTGAAGTTTCTTAGTATCAAATCTATGAAGAAAACGTGGGCAAGTGGGGCAATCAGTGTCCTAATTCAATTTCTAACAATACTCTGCTGTTAATGGATACCAGGTCATTTTCTTTGTACTATCAGAATTCAACAAAATTTAAGCATCGCTTTAACGTTCTCTTTTTATTACCCACGTTTAAGAAAATTTGTTAATTACCTTAAGAAAAAAAAAACTTTTTCTAAGGGCTGATTTAAATAAGATTCCTGTCGCCGCTGCTGTTAAATGGCTTCAAAGTAACAGTTCAGCAGCCAAGGGACCTTACGTTGTTTCCTTAAATAGTAGACTATTTACTAACCTTACAGTGTTTCCTTAAATGGTAGACTATATACTAACCGTATAGTGTTTCATTAAATGGTAGACTATATATACTAACCGTATAGTGTTTCATTAAATGGTAGACTCTAACTAACCTTACAGTGTTTCATTAAATGGTAGACTCTAAACTAACCTTACAGTGTTTCCTTAAATGGTAGACTATATACTAACCTTACAGTGTTTCATTAAATGGTAGACTCTAAACTAACCTTACGGTGTTTCATTAAATGGTAGACTCTAAACTAACCTTACAGTGTTTCCTTAAATGGTAGACTATATACTAACCTTTCCTTAAATGGTAGACTATATACTAACCTTACAATATTTCCTTAAATTGTATACTCTAACCTTACAGTGTTTCCTTAAATGGTTGATTATATACTAACCTTTCCTTAAATGGTAGACTATACTAACCTTACAATATTTCCTTAAATTGTAGACTCTATACTAACCGTACAGTGTTTCATTAAATGGTAGACTCTTAACTAACCTCACCGTGCTTTCTTAAATGGTAGATTTACTAACCTTACAATGTTTCCTTAAATGGTAGACTATATTAACCTTACAATGTTTCCTTAAATGGTAGACTATACTAACCTTACAGTGTTTCCTTAAATGGTAGACTCTATACTAACCTTACAGTGTTTCCTTAAATGGTATATGACTATACTAACTTCCATGATGGAATAATTTAGTGATCATATTTTGTTCAGCAGTTTTGAAGGTTCTGATTTTTGTCTCTTATAAAGCACCATAGTTCCTTGTATACAAAACAATATCTTTGCACCTTTATAGTAATTTACCCATGTACTGTACATAGCAATTTACCCATGTACATAGCAGTTTATACCATTTTGCATAGCATATTGCAATGCAATACTGGATATATATATTAGCCACTGTCACTGCAAAATGCATCTTTGAAGTTGACATATACTTTTTAATCTGTTTCTGTGATTGTTTTGCATAAACTTTCCTAACTGTGTTAACCATTTTCTATTCAGCTGAAGTGTACGAAGTCTAGTATTGGATGATGGTGACAACCATAATCCTTCTTGTCACTATGCATTTCCTGTTGTACACTTCCTGTGGTTTGCAGCCTTGCTGTATAGGTATTAAGGCCTAAGCTTTCCCACCCTAATTAAACACAACTGAAATCCACATGTTTATCTCAAATAGCCTCAAGGCTCTGTGCTTTACTCAAAAGGCAAAACTTTATATATAAACAAAGTTAAAAGACAAAGTTTACAGGCTTTTTTAGAAAAGCATTTTATCATTCCTTTGTGGTAGATATTCAAGTAAAATGTATTGCAAGTTGGACTTTCTTGGAACCTCCAGAGCTGTAGTACTCCCCATGTAGTACAGTGGGAGTACTACATAGGGAGTACTACAGAGGGAGTACCACCTCTGTAGTACCCCTGTAGCCAATGAAATGTCCTTTTCTTATCATTGTAATGTGACTGTTGGTCACAAGGACTGCATTATGTTGTTGACTATTCACCAGGGTAACTGTGGAGGGGGTGAGGTGGGCGGGTGGGGAGGGCAGCTGTTGTATCATCAGAACATATGAGGGATAACACTGAATAGTGTAAGAAGAGTTCTTTGGAAGCAGAATAAGATGTTGCTCATTTCTGTGTCCTTTGTTCTCTGCAATGGGAAGCCCCTGTACAGCTGTGCAAAGTTGAACCATTTGACTGTTGAATCATTTGACAGTTCTATGTATAGGGCCATTGGATTTTACCAGCTTTATTATGCTGTGTGCTGAATAGGATTTGACCATCAGACCTTTAAAGTAGCTTAGACCAGGGATTGGGCATAGGCATTGTAATTCCATGAAAGAGTCTTAGAGATTGCAAAGAGTTACAAAGGACTTGTTGGTGTACTGCTAAAGTGGTAGCAAACAGTTACAAACAGTCTGTTGGTAGGCTGAACAGGACTGATCAGCACACAGAAGTTCAGTACCTTTTTCAGCTTTTCAATTGTTTGTCTACAGGTGGTAGTACTAGTTTGAATGAAGACTACTGTACACCTGTACATTTTGAATGACTCAAAACTCACAGATTAGTTGTGCGTGAGTCTCAGGAACAAGCTAGCAGTGTGTAACAGAGAACTAAAATTATAGGAAAATGGGGGTCCCGAGGGGGGGGGGGAAAATGGGGGTCCCGAGGGGGGGGGGGGTGGGGAAACACTTCATGCATTTAATAAAGTAATTAATTAATAAAATAGAAAAGTTGAACGATCAAAGATGTTTTTTGTCCAGAGCAAGATTTAGTGAGTACTATGTATAGTATGCACATCACTGGATAAAGATTCCCTTTGGAGGTAAGGTGGGGGGGGGGGGTGTGTGTTATCATCTAAGTATACAAGTTAATCTGCAAGTGTGAATGAGATGTATGCAACTATACAGTGCAAAAATATTACATGGCGTGGTGAATAAAACCACACCAACCATTGCAGCTGTGATGATTCCCAGGTGTGAGAATTATTGAGGCCTACTTGAACACACACACACGCCTTCTCTGTCTTCAGATTTCTGCTTAGTTTATGTACCAGGATGCACATTATTGAGAGTATTCTGTTAGTGGTCATATCCTTGTCAATTTGTCAATCTTTGATTGAAAGTTGTAACATAGATGCAAAGTGATGGTTGACTTTCTGCTATCCGAGTCCCTGTATGGTGCACTAGTTTGAGATCAGAAGCCACAGACAGTAGCCACCTAGGAGGAAGCTATCCCTGGGGACTTAATGGTTTGCAAAAAATTAACACTGTAAGATTCTAGACCGTGACAGTGAGATGTTTGCTACACAGATAGATCTATGCAATGAATGGCATTTGCATGTTTGATATGATGAGAAGCTTTTTAGTGCTGTGCTAACAAAGGTCTCGTTTGACCAAAGGTCAACTGTTACAGTATTTAATTTTTGTGCCACAAATATTTTCTTCTCGTATGTGGGAAAATTGAAACTCCTGAATTTTGAATTCACTAATCTTAGGTCATTTTCCATGATCTCTTTAGATTTGATTCCTGGTTGAAGTTGTCGGCAGTTAACTTCAAATAAAGTCTAAATTTATGCAAATTAGTCAGGGCTGATAGATTTTGGCTAGGTGTTGAATTATTGTTTGTTGAAACTACTGTACTAACTTCAATTCTCATTGCACATATGTATGTATGCTATCATTGTTATTTGTTATATTAAGTGTGTACCTTCTAGATACCCTTTTCAAAATGGCAAACTGCGCCCAAACATTGTTGCTAGCATTTCGGCAGTTTTTCATAACATTTAGTTAGGTGATACCAGATCAGTTATTGGCCTGGGGAGAGATATTATCAAGATACATGGCAAACACATTCAAGCATCATTAATGTTAGTACGTTGCTGCAGTTGAGAACTTATAATTTTGTTACCGTTCTGATCACACCACGTGATATTCACGCATAACTGGATACATTACATGATATACTGTATGGCATTTACATAGAATATATGGCATTTAAACCCATTTTTCTGTATCTAACGAGTGGCTTATTTACCCATTTTAGCCAGTATGGAAAATTTGAATGTAATGTTAATCATACAAACTCAGTTTACAAACCGTTGTATTTCCCGCCTTATTTCATCCAAGTTCTCCTAGCAAAATAGTTTGTTTAAATCGCAGATTACATGTGGTTGTACATATGAATGTTTCAAGGTGATTTTTGCTTTCCTTTCATCGTGGATTGAACTTTTATGTCAAATGCAGAAACGCATATTTATACAACATAGTACAGTGTGTGCTGATTGGCTATAGCATAGTACAGTATGCGTGCTGATTGGCTATATACAGCATAGTACAGTATGTGTGCTGATTGGCTATATACAGCATAGTACAGTATGCGTGCTGATTGGCTCTATACAGCATAGTACAGTATGTGTGCTGATTGGCTATATACAGCATAGTACAGCATGCATGCTGATTGGTTATACAGCATAGTACAGTATGCGTGCTGATTGGCTCTATACAGCATAGTACAGTATGCGTGCTGATTGGCTATATACAGCATAGTACAGTATGCGTGCTGATTGGCTATATACAGCATAGTACAGTATGCATGCTGATTGGCTATATACAGCATAGTACAGTATGCGTGCTGATTGGCTATATATAGCATAGTACAGCATGCGAGCTGATTGGCTATATACAGCATAGTACAGAATGCGTGCTGATTGGTTGTACAGCATAGTACAGTATGCGTGCTGATTGGCTATATACAGCATAGTACAGTATGTGTGCTGATTGGCTATATACAGCATAGTACAGTATGCATGCTGATTGGCTATATACAGCATAGTACAGTATGCGTGCTGATTGGCTATATACAGCATAGTACAGCATGCGTGCTGATTGGCTATATACAGCATAGTACAGAATGCGTGCTGATTGGCTATATATAGCATAGTACAGCATGCGTGCTGATTGGCTATATTCAGCATAGTACAGAATGCGTGCTGATTGGTTATACAGCATAGTACAGTATGCATCCTGATTGGCTTTGTCTTCTTGCTAGCATAAAGTTGCGACACATTCAGGTTGCGTGTTGAATCAGCATATATTATATGTAGCAACCGTAGATAAAAGCAAGATGAAATGTGTGTTGATGTAGTTATGCTTATTGCTTGTCAGGAAGGTATTATTGCTGTGAAGGAAGTGGATAAATGTAGATTGCACATGTCTGTCTTAAAACTCATCCTGTTTGAAAGAAATTTACAGGTACGGCCTGACCTTAGGTTACTCCGACTGGGATACAAAGAAGCGTGCCGTGATGATTTTTTCATGATCGCTATCGTAACAATATCAAACTTTACCTGAACTTTGTTTTCTTGTTGTTACATAAACCCAAAGTGTGCGCAGAAAATGCGATTACATCTTCTAACATCTTAGGCTAGATCTTTACTTGTGTACAATTGTCCGCACCAATGTCTGGCAATAAATGTTCTACAAATGTATGATGTTATAGCATTCTGCTTATATTGGTGTTTCGAGGGACTTAAGAAAGAATCTAAACTATATATACAGCTTGATGTTACTGAAATTCAGTGAAGACTCCCTTGCTAATATTTGTCACCAGGAATACTTTTGAACACAGAAACATCATCAGGCAGTTATGAAAAATAGATGCAATATTTATATTCCTTGATTGTTTTCAAAGGGCCTAACAGTATATTGGAAGTGTTTGGAACTTTTTTACCATTTTATGATCATACAATCAAGACTTTTTTCAACCTGGGATGAATTGAATGTGAGGTGGTAGCTCACTAGTCTAATAGTACAAGTAGAGGGGCTACTTTACATCTTGGTCTTGCTGCAACTATTGTTTTGCGAGCAGAGAAAGTAAATCATAGAGTCTAGGAATGTTAAAAGCAGAGATAATATTAATACACTGTTGTGAAACACGGAATCAAAAAGGCCAAGTATTCTCTTAGTAATGTTGAAATAGTTTGCAGTACGGTAGTAATCATCGAAATACAGCTGTATATTGTGAAAGTAAATCTGTCTAGGTATTTAAGGATGGTTTCCGTTATGTCACAGAGTCATTTGTGAATATTATATATTGGTAGCATACTACTACTAAGTCCTACTGTTCTACTACAAATTTGACATATTTGATTTATTTAGTCAAGTCTGTGTGCTTGGAAGGAACTGTATATCTGTACTACCACTACTTCTGGTAGAACTGTTTTAACATGATTGGGTAGTTTACTTTGACCCGGTGGGAAGGGGAGCTCAAGGACCTCCTTTTCATCCCATGTCAGGGTTCAACACCTCCGGGATAAGTAAGCAATCTTCCACAGTGCTGGTGTTTTCATAATGACAATTGCCCTTTGTGTGGTCTAAACAATGTAAAAATTCTTTCTGTTTAGTCATGGCAGGCTTCAAGACAAATATTTTACAAAGTATGCCAATCCACAGAAGAACTCAAGTGGATTGGAAAAGCAAAAAACTTGGTGCAAGTAGGAAGATGGTAGCTAAGCTGATAGGCCACTTGCTTTGTTGTTCAATTGAACAGACACAGGTGTGTGCTGTATGACTGTCATACAGTTATACAGCAGTGACAGGAACTGCCAGTCACTGTTACACACGTAAACCGGATAAAAAAATACCTACAGTTAGATGGTTCTATAACGTACTTGTACAGTACTGTACAGTAAAGTACTATATTGTGCAGTACAGTATAGTACTATACAGTACTTAACAGTAAAGTACTATATTGTACAGTACAGTATAGTACTATACAGTAATGTTCAGTAAAGTACTATACTGTACTGTACTGTACTGTACAGTACTGTATAGTACAATACAGTACAAGTACAGTACTGTACAGTTAAGTACTATACTGTACCGTACTATACAGTACTGTACTGTACTGTACAGTACGGTACAATATAGTACGGTACAGTATAGTACTATACAGTACAGTACAGTAAAGTACTATTGTACAGTATAGTATAGTACTAAACAGTAATGTACAGTAAAGTACTATACTGTACAGTACTGTATAGTACAATACATTACAAGTACAGTACTGTACAGTTAAGTACTATACTGTACCGTACTATACTGTACAGTACGGTACTGTACAGTACAGTACAGTACAGTACAGTACAGTACAGTACAGTACAGTATGAAAGAAACATCACTGGGTTCAGCTTCATTGGTTAATCCCAAAATCAAGAAACTTGACTGTCTGTTTATATAGATACTGTATACGTACAGTACTAAGGAGTACCCTTGATGTGTTAAGCACTTGGAGTGTTCTATAATGCAATGTATGCAGTCAATGGTTACCACAAGTTAACAAAACACCATTTACATGTATGCTCTTCAAGACCATCTTTAACCATGCTCAGGTTCAACTAATGTTCAAGAGGTTTGATAACGTTTCCATGATTTCTCCATAAATTGATTTTCCGACCAAAAGTCTACGCAATGATGATGGCATGCGTGTAGAACTGTAGATATGGTTTTTATTTTTGTCTTCGTGATGCCTTAGCTCTTGACTGATAAACTTACAAGGTGGTTTAACTTATTACTCGGATCTGTATATTAAGTACATTCCATACCCCTGAGTTATTGAGTACAGGAACCATTATCGTTGGTGACGGTCAAAGGTCATTTTTGATCACCAGAGGTTGGGAGTCTGAGAACCTTATGAACATGATAATCTGTCTAGCTAACAAAACCTGATTTGTTGAAAGCCTGAAAACCTTTTAACTTGCACTGAATTTGCAAATTGTTTAATGGAGAGAGTTAAGTATTGTCACTTGTAAATCCCCACACCAGCAAGTTTTGGGAAACATTAACTTGTGAATTAGAGGATGGGTGTACTTCACACTTAGTATGTCTATCCATCAAGATAAACGTCATTAAGGTCAGTACAAGTCACATACTGTACTGCAAATACTATCATATTTGTAAATCACAAAGCTTGGAATAAATTCACACTGTACATGAAATATATGTTCACCACATGCGATGCATTTAAAGACCTCTACTCCTGTCTGGAGGTCAAAGGTAAGTTGAGGTTATCAGAGGTCAAGCCTGAAAACCTTGTGTGTGCTACTCAATATGCAAACTGTGAGTGTAAGAATATATATCTTAATTTCATTTAAGGTCACCTGAGGTCAACAGATTCAAACTTGAAAGTCTTGTGCAATGTTGCATTAGATGTTCTCATGTTAAATGTGACAGGAGTCCCGGAAGTCAGTTTTCTGGCTGCACAAAATGCACAGGCCTGCTGGGTTGATACAGACCTCTATTAATATTGTTTTTTCTTTCTTTCCAGGTCAATGTGTTGACCTCCAAACCTGTGACAATGGAGGGACATGTATAGAAGATGGAGATGGCGAAGTCAGTTGTATGTAAGTATTATTTAAGCTAGATCTAAACACTGCATGGAGTCTACAGCTGTGGTGCTAAGAGGCATCATTGACCCTGCCTCCTCACCAGCCTGGCTCTGGCAATGTCTAGAGTGACCTTATCATAACCTGTTAGCATTTTACTATAGATGCTGTGTGCTGGTCAACCACTTGCTTTTGTACCATACTCCTCTTCTCAGACTGAGAAGTTGTGCTGAGTTTGTCAGAAGAATGGCGGTTTCAGTAAATGCACTATTGTCATACAAAACTCTTCTAAATATCTGGACAATAAGACCCAACAGATTTTTTTTTTATGAATTTCATGAGAAATTAGGACTGCACATAGGTCAGTGTTACTTCAACCATCAATCCTTAGAGAGTTATAATCCACTGCTTGGATAACACTGAGTTAGTACAAGAAAGAAATATCAAAGAAAGAGAGCAAGGCAGATGTATTTGTATTTCTTAGTCCATCACCGAATAATGAATGTCAGTGGTACATTAACCAGATTAGTATTGGAAGGAGGACACTGTAGTTTGGTTCAGATTAACACACCCTGCATGCCCCTGGAAGTGCACTGTTGGGGATCCCAAGGGTGTAAGCTCTGAGGTTAATTACTGAATAGCATGCACCATAGATTGAACAGGTTCATATTATCACACTGAGTGTGTTCATTGGCTGGTCCTAATTCAGGCCACATGTGGGGAGACCAGCACTCATTTGTAACACACTCATACAGGTAGTAGTGGACAGAGTGATCAATGTTATCCACCAGTTTGCCATTTGTGGAGTGTAGGAAATGAAGGCAACTTTTTCTAATCTCTTCAACCATTGGCCAAATCAGAGGCCAATAGGAGTTTGCTTAAGTGTGACATTTTTGCCAGATTTGATCTGGAATCTGATTCTGGCATTGTTGCAATAATGTTGCTACTTAGCTTTAATGAACAATAAGTGCCCTTCCCACTCCCCTCCTCCTCTCCTCCCACCCACCAACTTTCCTTTTTTTTCCTCCTTTTTGTCGATGGATCGCATTTATTTGCTTTCTAAGCCGGTCCTCCCTACCATACTTGTCTGCTGGTATGTGTAACTGGTGCAGTAGGTATGTTATAGGAAACCTGGTATATGACCCAGCAGCAGCAGCATTACAGCAGTGCTCAGTCTGTTGTTATAAAGAATGGGCTATTAAAATACAAAATTCCATTTTTCCATTCCATGGAGGAGTCTATTTTGAAGGGCGCTGAAAGACTGGCCTCGTGACTGCCAGACGGGGTCACAACCTCTTGGAGTTCTTTAAAGTTTCCTGTTTCTACCTCTGTACAATTTATTCACAGGAGGTTGAAATGTCTGGAGTTACACAACTAAATATTCTGTTGTCAAATTATATATACTAGGCATACTGTAGGTTCCATTGCTTTAATAGTCTAGTTCAAATGTCTTCATTCTGTTGTGACCACTTCATAATAGCAGACACAATGCTCAAATGTTAATTCTGTTACATACGACTTCACCGAGAATTGTTTTCTCTGTGAATTTTTATCTCTGGATTTACAGTACTGTATGTTACATTTTAAAAACTTTTTTCCCGATGTTGCCAATATTTGGAACATCTTTGATTATTTTATGAATCGCTCTTTCTATCTCTATCTCAAATGAAATTCCATGTTAGTGAACTTTGTTCCTCGTTAATCAGTTAAATCTCTGGAATGTTTACAATACTTTCCCCCCCCCATCCTATCTAGCCGACACGCACCGCACAACTTGTCAGAGCCACGTGCTGAAGGGCTTAAGGAACTTTCACAGTTTTCAAACGTAGGAACGAATCAGGCTGGCAACTCGGTTGATTGTAGTAGTTTTTACACTTATAGAGTGTAGAGCTTCCTGAGTCAGTTATGATAGTTTATATTAGGATCTGAGTTTATATTAGGATAAAGTATTTGTTGATAAGAACTCAGGAAGTAATTTTCCTTGTAATCACCATTAGAAACTATATACAACAGGGGGTGCCATGTGCTGTGTATATATATAGCAGTTTTATGTCTCTGCTCGGTCACCTGTGCGAAGGAAAAACGTTTCATTTTGACTCTTACACTAGGCGGCGCAGTATTTTCTCAAGCCTGTAGGAATGTCTTTTTCAATAACACATGGAATTAGTTTTTCAATAGCATGATGCCCATACACTGCACTGCACTCATATCAGCACAGACTTTAAAACCAAATCCAATGTGAAGAGCAAATGGGGACATTTTCAGTTGTTTGTCTCTAGATGTATTTAATTTGGAAATAATTCTTGACTAATGTACTTGGTTCCTTGCTTACCTGTCTCCTCACAACCTTAGCACCCGTTCTAATGTGACCATGATGTCCATGGTAGCCCTCGTCACTCGTAAATATCCAAAACCAGTAAGTTTTGGACTTTCTAGCCAGTGAACCGCATTTCCAATTTACCTTGAGGATTTTTAATAAATATTGAGAATGTTAGTCTTGAACTATATCAACAAAAAAAAAAAAAAAAAAAAAAAAAAAAAAAAAAAAAAAAGTATCAAAAATTCATCACAGGCAGCAAAATTTAAAGGTCTGACAACTGTAGCCGATCAATGATTTGATTAGTGTTCAAACGATTAACCTAATCGGAATCGGAATCGGCCCGATTATTGCATAATCGGAACATAATCGGAATCGGTAAAAATTACGTGGAATACCAGTTATGT
>JAIPMN010006993.1:8472-32162 GCA_020650975.1 Apostichopus californicus
GCGGGGGGGGTTGGGCAGGGGGGGAGGTTCTAGTCCATCTCTTTTTCTTTCATATGAAGAATTATATTTATCAGTGTAAACGACATTGCCCTAAGCCTCATCTTGAGTTTTCTTATAAAGTTAAACCTTGTTGGTTTGGTTACTTATCAGTGATTTGTAATGTTATGAAAATATGACTGCAATTAATGGATAAATGGAGAGTAAAGTTCCATAAAAAATGGTCATAAAAAATTTTGAATATTTTTGTAGGAATGAAGTCCTACAATACAGTACTGTACTTTTAACTTTTATATAATATTTAATATTATAATCAGTAGATATTTTGACGATGCTTAAGCGACTACTAATGTAGGAGAAACCCGCGAGGGCTTATGGATTATAATTTACTCGACGGGTGGCTTCCAATTCAACATTTAAGCTCAATTTGGAATATTTTCAATTTAGAAAGTCATTTTCCAGATGGAAAAACCATAGATTTCTCTTGGATGACAACCCCACCTTACTTTGACCCGGCCAGGTATCGAACCCAGAACCTCACAATCGCTAAGCCTCATTGCTTCATCACCTTTATCCACTCAGCCACAGCACCTTTTATATTATAGACACCCCATACAAACTATTAAAGGAACTGTGTTACTTAAAATAAAGTTTCTTTAAGTTTTTCTGTGTTCAAATTTTGAACTTAAAAAAACTATGCACGAATTAAAATGTGTCCAGGTCAAATCTTTGACCTTTAATTTTATTTTTAATATGCATGCATACTGCCACCTAATTATAAACTTTGCTCAAATCTTTACAATGAAGACCATTGCCTTAAATCTGACATAAAGATACAAGCTGAAAAGTAATTTCCTTTGGGTAAAATGTCAATATTACTTCACCATGGGATGAGAAACATCTATTACAAATAATTCTTGCATAAAACAGAGGCACACAAGTTTGCTGATTTAAAGTTTCTGGAAATTTGGAAGAAGAAAAATATTTGTGTTTGACATGGAAATTACAACCAATATAGATTATGCTGAATATTCTTTGCTCATATTCTGGCCAGGATTGGTAAAAAATCGTACCTTATATGTCGCAGGTGGTTGGTTTAATGATCCTTCACGTTAACGTAAACTAAAATACTGAGATACTAATTGTAGCATAGAATATTTGAACAAGATCAATTTAAAGCAGTGTTCTGAGTTGATAAATGGCTCAATACTGTACCACTATTAAAATACCCCAACATGACATTTCATTGGCTTGACTACTATGATCAGTAGTAGTAGTAAGTTGAGTCTCGTCTATCCGACATGCTCAGTGATTAACCTCCGCCACGTATCACGATCTTGTGCAAGGTTTATTGCTTCCTCGAAAATGTTAATGTTAACGTCCTTAAATTGCGACTTTATTTTTCCAAGCAAGGTAGTCACTGGCCTTCCTACTGGTTTAGCAGTATGTCTCAATGCTTCTCTTAAAGCAACCTTTGCTGGAGCGTCCTCCTGGAGTCTTGCTACATGACCAGTTGGGAATTAAATTCAAATAATGACTGAAATAGCCTGAATTTTTTTATAGGTTTTTTAGACAATTTTCCTATTCGTACATATTTAATGCTATATACCAGGGGTGGCCTAAACCGTGGGTTGTGGACCACATGCAGCTCTTTGACATTTAACAAGTGATTTTCAGAAAATATTAAGAGTAGCAGATTGAGCTCCTTCTGGCATCACGGTTAATATCACAGGAGAATTGACAACCTTAATCATGTCTTGTGGCTCTCAACCAACAAAGTTTAACATATAAACGTGTCTCTTTCCTTAAACAAGCTTGGCCATATGCAAAAGTATTTTGGGCGATGACATTTTCAAAATCTAGAATATATAGTATTTCTCTCACTAATTAAGTAAAGAATTAAAGATGTCACAGTTAGATCAACTTGTACGTAGTCAAATTTTGAATAACATCACATAGATTTGTTAAAAATTTGTCATGAAATTGCTATAAACCCAATGCAAAAAGCTACTTTAAAGACCTGTGTCACATGTGCAGTTTTGACTACTGTAATTATGGTTGTCAAAGAGGGTGCATACATATGATACATCACACAGTGGTCTCAAGCACGCACATCAGCTAAATATAGAGAATGAGACACACGGAAGAAACAATAGGGGAAAAAATTCTTTTTATATGAAACAGCCTTTTGAATTTCGGTCAACATTTTCCTTCAGTTGAAGGTCAGCAGCATTTCTCATCATTGCCTTTAACAGTACACCAGCCATCATGCCACTGAGTGTGTCTTGGCTATTATACATTATTGTCATTTCGTATTAATGAGGAGTGATCAACTTTATTATTCTACTTTAACTTGAAGTGCCCAAAAAACTTGATGCCAAAATGAATTAAACTCCGCTGCTAACAGGTCACTTTTGAGGCCCTGACCGAACACAAAATGTCATCATCTCTCCAAATGATTGAGGACTCTCATGGCATCTCTCTGATCGAAATATGACCAAGGCCTGAGCGATACTAATTCTGTCATGAAAACTACTACTTTACATTAAATATCTGGTTGAGATCAACAATACAAAAAAAATCAACAAAAAAAAATCCGCAAAATCAACGTATTTGAATTCATTGAAACTGTTCAAATGGTTTTGAATATAACATTCGGTATAAGAGATTAGATCGAAATGTTTATTCTGAAAGAAAAAAAAAATACTGTACAGTACATACTATACTAAACGTGTAACCATGGAGATATGTTTATAAGTATATGTGGTTCAATGATTACTTCACATCTTTATATATGGAATTCCATAAAACTAAACAAGTGGGAAAATGTTGCAAACTTAATGCAATTTACAAACTGTGCCAAGTAAAATCATAAGGGCCACACCATTTCACCATCATGTTCATCTCATTATGTACAGTACTACATGCTATGGTTCACATTTGCTTTACAACTGATAAATTTTAGATAAATTGTGGATATGTTTTGCAATAAACAACAGAACAGATATTACTTCTTTGAACAGTCCGATTTCCTGATTAAACTCTGTAAGTCTAAATCATATAGAATATTGTGAATGCTACATTACCACATTGCTACAGTATGAATATGTTTAGCCGTTATACACACCGAAATGCTACAAACCTCTGTAGCCTACACACAGAACACGTAGAAAATTGTTACAGATGTGAATGTTAAGCACTTAAATGCTTCAATTAGGTGTAGCAAATACAGTAGGCTACACATAGAAATGTTACAAATTGAGAACACACTAAATGCAACACCCACCGAAACGCTACAAACATGTGTGGCCTAGGCTACGCAAAGTAAACTGTTACAAATGTACGCGCTACACACTAAAATGCATCCGAATATGTGTACCATAGGCTATACAAATTTATGTTACAAATGTGTATGCTATACACTCAAAAAAAAATGCTCCTTATGTGTACTGTAGTCTGAAAATATATGACACACTTTGCACATCATTCTGATGGACAAGAACATACATACTCATATATTCAACTCTGACCTGTGTGAATGGCATTGACATTGAAATTTGTCTCAAGTTTAGTATTAATGTGATCACTTGTAAGATTAATGAGGCTTCCAGTCCAATGAATGATTCATGAAAAGAAGCATCCTGATATTTTTCATTAAGAGCCATAATGAAGTATAACTCACTTTCTTAATGCATGTTGCAGACTAACAGCTGAAACAGCAAAACAAAACAGCATGCAAGTAATATCCAGGTTGTCAAAATAATCGCCATATGCTTCAAATTACCTATTTTATCAAGTTAACTTTATCAAGAAAAAGGATCACAAAAGAATCAAGTAACCAATGCCCTTTCAAAATTCCAACATTCTCATTGCTTTTTTCCATAAAATTTGTTTGCAATTATTCTAGGCCTTTTGTTACATATCCCTTGCATTTGCAGACATTTCTATTTAACTTAAGCAAATTTCCTCCCCCCCCCCTTAAAAAAATGACAAGAACAACAGGCTGTTCTCAAAATCCCTTGAGAATCTGGAACTGATTTTAATTAAGGACTAAATGAACGGGATTCCATCACTTTATGTTTAAAAGTAATATTATATTCTGTCTACCAAATAATACAATGTGACAAGCCCTTTTACTCAGGGTCTTCATTTATCAACAATCAGCTCCAAGTAGAGAAAACTCACAATTTGAGGCAGCCCAAGGTATAGGTTCATACAGAGTACAATGCAGTTTTAAAGCAGCTCTCTCGGTCATTTCTAATTGTTAACACACCAAGACTAACTATCACTTGCCACCAAAACAACAACAAAAAACCCAGTGTAGTATGTAAAAAGTAAAAACATTATATATTTACATAGAATTAAGTATTTCCCTTTCAAACTCAAGAGACCTATCCAATATTTTTGTCCAATAATCCATAAAAATAATATAAATTAAATATTTCACACTCTTACGCCAGAGTTGTTAAAATTTGAAGCCTAATTGCTTTGCAGCAAACTCTAAAAATCCTGTCTGAATTCTTATATGCAAAGTACTGTAAGCTTTGGTTATATGTAACTACTTCATCTAAACTTTAACACAAATATCTGTTGTTTTTTGGCAAAGCACCAGATTTTCATTTTCAAGGTATGAGAGTCAAAGTTTATGAAATTATTTTTGGTAAATATTATTTTCTTTCTGACTTGTACTGGTAAAAGCAATGTCAATAAAATATATGCATATCACCTTTACATCGGTCTTCGTACTTACTTAATTTAAGGGTTCGTTAACTCAAGTACAAACAAGTCAGACATTTTAAAGTATATTTACTTTATAATCCCAAGTCCAACACTAACTGTTGTCCTCTTTGAGATAAAGGTCAAAATGCTGGGGGGGGGGAGGGGAGGGGGTATTCTCTTTCCCACAGTAAATGGTACATCAAGTGGCAGTCCCAGAGGCAGAAATGGTGACAACGATCAAAGCTCAAACATTATCATCACTCTCTAAACACTTGCCAGTCAACACTACAGTATGAAATGTTTCCCCCCTTCCCCCCTCCCCGGAAGGCAATGAGGGCGGTATTGACAAACTTAGCATGCATAGACTCCGGATGTGTGAACTGATTAATAAACTTTGGCTTCGGCTTTGAGTACAACGTTTCTGTATGCTGCCAAATTGGATGAATCTTACCGTAATTGTAGTTACCGATTTTGCTATCACTTGAAATTAACCAAACACTGGCATTTTAAGTTTATTTTATTTTCTAACAAAGTCAACTTTGACATGTTCTTATTTGTTTTCCGTCAAGATTTTCAAATCTCTCCTTCTTTGACATCCCAACTTGTCCATTCTTATATCAACTTTTAATTTCCATAGAAGATGGAATTTAATTCGAGGAAAACGACAGCCCCTCACCCAACCGCCCCCCCCCTTCCACCGGTACAATGAAAGGACTGTTTTGGCATACATTCCAGAGTTCCCAGCAAACTACAATAGGATAGGCAAAAGTGGCTGCGACCAAGATTTCAGCCAGAAATGAAGAGGACGATTATTGATACAGTTGATTTAAAAACTGAACCCTGAGGGACTCATGAAAAAGGCTGAATGTCAGTGGAAGGAGAAGATTACCCTGAGATTGAAGCCCATTAATGACGATAAACGGAGGCTGTTCCGCAGGTGAATATCCATTTAGAAAATTGGAGGACACAATGCATATTAACACTCGGGAATCCACAATTACCCCGAGTTAGTTGCAACACGTCCATAACCGTGAGAGTTGTTCAGTCTTGACAAAGACGATCACTTTAAACTTAAGCAGGTGTGGAATAATTGAAAGAAAAAAAAAATTTGATTGTTGGTTTTAGGTCTCGTTCATGCAGTGAAATGTCTGTAGTAACTTGGATATAAGATGAGAAAATTTTAAACCTTTCCAAAGAAAGTTAACCGACGAAAGACGACACCGTATCTGCATGTCAATACTTTCGATTATAAACATTTAGACAAAAACTATTTGTTCATGGATGCAGGATTCCTTGAAAACGAGGTTTGGTTTACCGTCTGTTCTCCAAGAAGAGATGATGGTAAGACAGGTTACCAGTACCTCAATCTGCAAAAATATGGCAAACCACTTGGGCCCAGAGGTGATTTGGGTAAGTGGTCAACTGTTTTTCTTGTATCTTGTTATAGTGCAAGTAAGTTACACAAACTACACACAGGCACCCAAGGATGAGAAACAAAAATAAGCAAGGAATAGAATGACTATATTCTTAGCACTTACCCATGAAACTTAAATAACAACATTGCTCTAAAGTAAATGTCTGTGTAATAATACATGTCCAATATAACCTACCTCTTGCACTATACATATAAATAAAATACAAAGTCTAGGCCGAGTTTACACTTCTACTGAATTGAGCGTCTCAGCAACAGCTGCATTTTGAGTTATGGGTGAAACTTTCTGCTTATTCTGATTAAGCTATTTGATGTACTGTATACATGTATATCATAATCCTCATTCTCATATGATATAAATTTGGTAAATAATAATAAAAAATAAAAAAAATTGGTAAAATTTGGTAAAATAAATAAATTTGGTAAATAATAATAATTATAATAATAATAATATTAATTCTGGCTTAGCGATCTATGTTGGCCTAACAGGCTACAGCCAGTCTAGCAATCGATTAAGACAATGTTTTGATGTCTTGATGGCTAAAGGAACGTACATCAGGAATTGGGACTACAGCCGGGACCTACATCAAGCTATGGAGAGAACTATGAAGCCTGGACAACATGCAAGCGAAACTGGCAATCATATTTTATGTTGGTTTTTTTTATCTTCAGTTGACATAAACTCTCAACGATTCATTTATGTGAATTGTTGCGTTGACTGACGAATAATTTCTAAGAATGACGCTGACGCCTGGGTATCGGAGCCTGTTTGCATATATATCCGAGTAGCAGAAGAGAGCAACCGAGTTTCTTATCCCCATGGCAACCGACAGCTTCATGCTTTTTATAATGGTCTCGTAGACAGCTTATTTGAACAGGTGAGATGTGTACTATAATTGTAGTCTTACACCAAATGGAATGTGAAGAGTAACAACAAACAGCATCCCAATCATTTGACCTCCAGCAGAGCAAAAAAAAAACAATTTGACATTCATGCATGCAAGCAAGATTGCCATGAATTTGACGAGACGTATGTCAAGTTTAAAAATGCCACATTGAAGCTGGTTCCAAGTGTCTCTCAAAACTAGTCTTCACAACCCCTGGGCATCTCTTGTCATAAATATAGGGGTAGTCATGTAAGGGGTAAGGTGGAATCTGATTCCACGAAACCAGTAAACAAATATCTAGGATAATTGGATTTAATCGATGGCTTAATCTTGTTCATAATTATTGTTTGCTTGCTTGATTTCTTACCACTGTACAGGAAAACCATTGCCATGAATTTTCCTTAAAATTAGAGTATTCATTAGAAGCTTGAGCATGTTGTTCATCCGAGTTGATTTTTTTTTATTTTTCCAGCTCCAGTTCTGACATGTCTAGAGTGAGAAATGGCTAATTTTGTGAGGAGACAGGTAAGCAAGGTAACAACCATACTCACTTTTATCAAACAGGGTATAAACAATACTATACATGCTTCTTTTGCCTTCTGTTTGCAACACTGGGCAATCTAAAAAAAAATATGTTTTAAGCTTTCGTCTTTCAGTGTGGCTGGTTACATCGCAACGACACATTACCTTATGAATGAGCTGAGGACGAAAGATTGGAGAGTTGTCTCCCACTGAACCAAGCAACCCATAAGCAAACAAATAGCGATTGTGTGCTCCAATTGCTCAAACATGACATGATAAATGACGAACTAAGAAGGTTCACCGCCAGTCCAAGTGAGTCAGCTGACCGAACAGATTACAAGCTCTGAAGCAACAATAATGAAGCTTGACCAAGGTTAATTACATCGTTATATGTTTGCATCAATCAATTCATGGTCAATAGGTCTCACAGAAAAAGGAACGTTTTATCGGAGAGAGACACATATCAAACCATTCTATTTTCAGATCTAGATTTTCAATTGAGGGAAAGGACAGCTACCCTGATTAAGATGATAGTCAAGCCGAGGGCAGTTTTGAAAAAAAAAATCTAGATTAGTTGGAAAAAATGGTTCATTTGATTCTGCAGTATTCTGTAAACCAGTCACAAACAACTCTTCTCTCTGGCTGTTGTTCAATGACAATTCTTTTAATTCTGCCAGAATAGTTCACCGGCATCCAAAGTCTCTTTACGACTGATTTAGACCACAATACCTCCACGCCCACAATTTGATTTCACGATTCAAAGGTAATGAGATAACAACTGTCAGACTTTTGTAACGAAAACATCAACAGGAATGAAAAACTAACATTGTTTCCTATAAAATCCTTTTCTTCAAGGAGACAGTAATTTCTCAAATAAAAATATTCAGAAATTTTGGATCGGAAATTGCATCTCGGCTTGACGTACTCATCTGGCTTGTGGAAAGACTTGATGAGTACTCAGAATATCGCAGATGAATGACCAATATATTGAATATTTCTAGTACATTTGGCTGACAAATTCCACTTTTTAAACTGAGCAAGGACATTTCCATGACCTAATCCTCCTTATACTTTACATCTCCAGCTTTACTGTTAAACCCTCTGGAAATCCAAGTTTACTAGTTTTGTGTCATTCGTCCATTAATTAGGTTCATTCGTACGAGTATTATTCTTTCATGCATGCATTCATTTCATGCATGCATGCATCTATTCATTTCAACATTGATTCATTCATTCTCTCATGCATTAGTACATCAAACCATACATTGGTACAACCATTCATTCATCCATCCATCCATCCATCCATTCATCCATCCATCCATCCATTCATTCATTCATTCACCATACCTGTTTGTCTTTAACGTCCAACTGCAACACTTCAAACCTGGAGTTGCCAGGTTCCTTCACTTCTTCTTCTGTAAACAGTGACAAGAAGCTTTGCAGGAGTTGAGGTTGGCCCTTCAAAAGTGGTAGAATATTCTTCTTTAGCTGCAGATAACAAATGACAGAAATTTGATGTGAACAGATTAACATGAGGTCTCAAAATATGTCAATGCAAACATTATCAAAGCCAAACTTTAAAAACTTGCAATGTTACATGGTGTCACGATACTATGAATAACGAGTAGGAATCTATAAACAAACTACAATACTATTAGAACAAGACAAAACTAAAAAATGCAAATTTTTCAAATTATCAAAAATAATTCAAACCTTATTTGAATATTTCCATTCTTCTCATTTGTACTGCCTGTACTTGAACTACTGTACTTTGCCACACATGTATCATGCTGGCAGAAATGCATAAAATGGAAACAGGGTCTGTACTGTTCAATGTCACTTGTAAGGAGAGGGGCTCATATATCCCATACTGGGTACACATATCCCATACAGGGTACACATATCCCTTACAGGGTACTGTATATATCACATACAGGCTATACATATCACATACAGGATACATATTATATATCACTTACAGAGTACATAAATATCACATGCTAGGTACACATCACATACAGGGTACACACACCACATACAGGGTACACATATCCCATACAGGATACACATACTGTACCCCATACAGGGTACACATATCCCATACAGGGTACACATATCCCATACAGGGTACATATCCCATATAGGGTACATATACCATACAGGGTACACATATCACATACAGAGAACATAAATATCACATGCTAGGTACACATCACATACAGGGTACACACACCACATACAGGGTACACACACCATATATAGGGTACACATATCCCATACAGGATACACATTTACCATACAGGGTACACACACCACATACAGGGTACACATATACCATACAGCTGGGTACACATATCATATAGAGTGTACACATATCACAAATGTAAGGTATACACATGTATGCAGCTTATGTATACAATGTTATGTCAGTTTCTTAACTGTCATAAAAAGGTATTTCGTATATATTGTGGATGCAGAGTACAGTAAGGTTTCACTATAATGACATGTTTCTGTGGTCCTGTCGTCTTACTAATATGTTCATAGCACTCAGATCCAGCCTTCATAGCTACTTTGTACATATACAGAAACGAGAATTGAAGCTTATTTGTTATTAATACTTTAGGAATATTTAAACATCTGCTTTCACCTTTTTTATCGAGATATGTCAAACTTCTATAAATTTCCCAAGGAATATTGTACTTGTCATTTCAGCAGATGTGAAGTGAAAAGCTGTTACGAAACACAATAAACTGCTTCGAGGTCACGTTTTTAACTTTCCAGAGAGGAATTAATGTTACCATGGAATGTTTTCTAGAGACATTAATGAATATTAATTACCTGTTATTACTATAATGTACTGTACTAAAGCATGTCATAAATGCATAATTTTCATGTCGAGAATGACAAGCAATGACGCACTCAAAATGCCATGCGCTCTCCTTGTCATGTAAAAACCCATGCGTTATCAATTTAGAAAGATAATTCATAAATTTAAATTACTAGACAAGAATGTTCTTCAAACTATTGATATTAATGACAAGAATCTCAATATTCCTGACAAGACAATTAGTTATTGAAACGTTTTATATCCCACAAAATTAGTGACAATTTTATAAATCTACAAAGCACTACAACATGACATTTTGGTACATATATGCTAAACCTTTGTACTAAATAAATGTGGAATTTATGCCTGTCCATTACATATGAAAACTCTCTCGACTTTTTCACAAATTTGAATCGTACAGCACCCTCTATTTTTTTCAATTTGGCAAAGTTGTTTTTGAATTGGCAACATTTGTTTTGATCTTTTGACAATGTTCCTTTCAGCAGGGTAAATTGACTTTTTAGTTTTGAACTAACAGTCTCATTTTATAGGACCTGCATTGATTTTATATTAATTAATGTAATTTAACGGAATTAAAACAATATATTAAATTGTTTCGTGTGACAGGATTCAGCACATAGGTTTGGAAACGATAAAAAGACAAGTTCAAAAATATGATCTAAGCACTTTGGATGGTAGAATGAGAAGGAAGGTTATTGACAGGGGGGGGGGGCAACCATAGAGGGTGCAGTGTTAAAAGGTTACCAGTTCACTCTAGGCATGTTAGAGATATAGAGTGATGAGGTTGTGAGGAGACAGGTAAGCTAGGAGCCCAGTAAATACTACTACTATGACAATGTCTGGAAGATGAAATGTTGAGAACTGGATGCAAGAAATATATTAAACCCTTCATTAGGTTGTCCATATAGTTTGAGCAAATTAAGATCTCATTTTGAGTAATACTGTACTTGGTATATAGCCACAGACGTAGTAAATACTATTACTATGACAGTGTCCGGAAGATGAAAATGTTGAGAACTGGATGGAAACATTTATATTGTCTCCGCAAGGATCGAATTCAAGTCTATAGTCATAACTTACAATATTATAAATGGCACTGCCTCTCACTATCTTGGCTCTCTGATAAGTCGCCAGGCTCTTCCAGAGCCCCTGCAGATTGCCAATCGCACATGACAGAGGAGCAGACATTCTATGGAGATCCAACTAGAGCCGGGCAGATTCGCCCAAAAAGGCTTTGGCGCACGATCCTTTGCCTATTTTGCACCTGATCTATGGAATGCACTCCCCAATGACATCAGGGCAGCTCCATCATTAAATGTTTTTAAGGCACTCCTTAAAACTCACCTTTTTCGAAAGTATTATTCATTTTAAACCTCCAGTCATATTGTTTGTGTTACCATCTTGCCATCTTTTGATTGTTTTATATTGAAATTTATTTTCTATTTATGTTTGGATAGTCTTATTGTAGCTAATTTTCGGCTGTAATAGTTTAGTATTTTAGTTTTTTGTATGCTGTCTTATGTTATTGCTTTTGGCTTTAATTTCTGAATTTTATTGTTTTTAATAATTATTGTTAAGTTATTTATTTCTGTAATTCTTAGGATGCAATACTTTTTGACTGTAATATTTTTAAGCTGTAATATTTTTTAAGTTGTATTATTTTATGCGATTCTGTGAAGTGCTTTGAGATCATTCTTTTGATGTAAAGCACTATATAAGAATAATATTATTATTATATTAAACCCTTGGTCAGTGAATTTTCATTTAGCTAAAGAATTTAGGTTGTGGTTTCAGTTTGAGCACATTGAAATCTCATTTTGAGTAATACTGTACTTGGTACAGTATATAGCCACAGACGAATGTATTACTACGAGTGTCGGGAAGATGAAAATGTTGAGAAATGGATGGAAAAATCTAAATTAAACCCTTGCTCAGTGAACCTTTATTTTAGGTTATCCTTATAGTTTGAGCAAATTGCAATTCCATTTTGAGTAATACTTGGCACAGAGTTAGTAACCGTTATCAGCCAGAGACAAACGTCTGTTTCAAATAATTTCCAGTTCAGAGCAGACCTGATGATCTGTCATATTTCATAAATGTATAATCTGGTCTAATGATCATCATAGAGGGAGGTAGTTGACCTAAAACTAACATTTTCAAAACCATATGCTTTTTGGACTTTTTCTCTTTTTTTTTCTCTGCTGTAAAGTTGAAAACTTCCCCACAATTTTTGTCGCACGTTTTACATTAAGTTTTTAACTGAGAAGTCTGGAGAGATATAATGAGAAACAACTGGGTTAATATAATATTGTCAAAATATCTTTTCTAATGAAATTTTACCTGCATTATCAATCTTACCTAGTTTGTTACAATTTGTGTAGATTGCTGCTTAAAAGGTTTATAATAATGAAATTACAAACAAATTTGGAGTGTGCTAATACACAAGTTTGGCGGGTCTCTGCTTTTATCATCACTTTGGTGCAAAACTCCAGCTATAATAATTGAGAGGGATTTAGCAAACTAAACCAATAAATCGCTTTGAGAAACTTCAGTTTCGATGAAGCATGACAATGTCTAGTGAAAGCAGGAGGCAGATAAAATCTGCCATGTTTCTACTTGTTTCTTTCCTTTTTAACAGCAATCTGCAAGTCTTTTAAGGTTTGACCAAGACAAGTAGGTTCACTGAAACAAATGTTTTTCTTCTGTTTCAACACAATTTACACTGTTTTCTTTTGTTTTCAGAACTTTATGTTCATTTTCATCCTTAAAAATACCTTTGTTATTAATCCTTAACAATAAAATATTATTGATACATGTTTATTTACTCTTAAACACAAGTGTTTTTTTTGTTAAATTTTTAATAATTTTTTTTAATTTTCTGTGCTTTGCTATTGAATTTTGAACCACATCAGAATTTAATGAGAAAGTCTTTAGCCCAAGATAACCATTTTCCAACTCACAATCTTTCCTGCAACCTATCTTCCTATGTATCAACACCTGCATGAAAATGACTAAGCGGTCTCACCCGGTACTCAACTAATAATGACAAAATATACAACTTTCACTTTCCGCGATTCTTTCTTTCTTTGTTTCTTCCGTCCTTCTTTTTTGACTCTGACAAATTTTTTGTCTTTCTTTTTTCTGTTTTGACTGATTTTATTATTAGACAGGTAGCTACTCATTAGTAATAAGATCCTCTTGCCCTACATATATGTACCAAAGATTACAAAGTACAGTAAAAGGAATTTTAAAATTAAGTTCAAACAAATGCCAGCGAAGAAAGAGACGATCTCCATGACGACCATTAACACTGACAGTTTAATGGCGTAACGAAATGTTCCCTCCGAAATGAGACGGTATGCCGTTGCTAAGAAACAAAACTTTGGAAAAATGTTGTAAAAATAACATACATCTGTAAACTCATCTGGAACGAGCAATATATCATCGAAAGGATTCGTGACGCAGCTGTCATATTCAAGTCAGTAATCATGCAAAAGACACCTGCATTTTTTTGGGGGGGGGGACCGGTTCTTGTTGGGGTTTTTTTTCTTTCATTGAAGCAATTCCGATATAAAAAAAAAACCTTTCTGATAGTAGAGGGCATACTTCACAAAATAAAGGGAAGCTAAAACAATTACTTTTAAGTTTGAAGCAGTATATAAACAAAGCCATGGGTTATAACATGAACAATCTTTGTCCTACTGTACCATCATCACGTTTTATGTTAAACAAGGCCGAGTGAAAAAATATCAACAAACCACATCGATTATGAATTCTGGATTTGCATCAAGCATTTTTACTTCTTTCCAACTTCCACCTTTTAAATCATCTTCCTTGTGCAGTGAGTTTGTAGATAATTTTTGGATGTTATTTGACACTACTAAAGTCTCCTTCGCCCCTCAGCCTTCGTTTCAAATAAAATTTCAAGTAAAGGTTGGAATTGTTGACATTTTACAAGTTGCCCCCCAAAAATGTATATTAATGCTTTAAATATATGCATACATGTGTGTCTGTGGATTGAGGAGAATTGAATTAACTTCCTTAATTACAAAAAAAAATTGTGCTTTTATAAAGGCATTGAAGACTCGCGCACAAAGAAACGTCTCATGCCGGTAATCTGACCAAGTTTCGAATGAGGTGTAACAGAAGTGTTAGACACCACCCAGAAAATATACACACAGTTTGCTACCGCCGGTAATTAGACACTAGTGTACAGTCAATAAATGCAGCTACGGTCAATACCCACAACACAGTGTACATAGCAGCAATGGACATCTCAGGTCTAGATAAAAGATAACAAGGTATCACGTTTCATTACTGTTTGCATTTTGTAGCGACAAGAAAAAAACTTCACTTGCAAGCAATGGAAAGTTAACTTTTTCAGATGGCGGCATGCGGTTTGGGGCGAGTCTTCAATGCTTTTAAACTTCAGTTAGTGAGATAGATCTGTCAACTGATAAATTTCAATCTGAGTTTTCAGCAATAACCCTTAGGTTTGGTATTCGTTTTGGGCATATAACAGGGACTACTTTGACCCAGCATCGCACCGCAAAATGCTATAAAAAATGGTTCAAAATGCTTTACAATTGTAAAGATGTATAGTAGTTTTTTACACAGGAACTACAGTACTTAATGAGAGAAAAAAATCAGTCTTTGAAACTGCTACACAAAATTTGAACGCTAATTTATTCCCTGTACATATGTTTATACATCAAGTCAACCAAATTGCAAACTGAAAGCTGACTAACAAAAGATTTAAAAACGAGGATCATGTCCTGATTTTCAATTCACAATGACCAACGTTTATCTCATCATTACTCTTGAAAATACTTCTCCTGCCAAAACCCATAAACAATATCTGTGGGTCATTAAATGCTTCATTTAGCCAAGTTTCATTTCAAAGAATAAAGAAATGCTCCAAAGATTTATTTATTTATTTCCTATTTCCCTTTTTGGCCTCTGATTTGTTAACATTTAAAAGAGTCTGGGCTGGAAAAAAATGTCGTAAATCAAATCAAATTCATTAATTACTGTACTTCCTCGTTTACTTTAAATCGGTGAAAATATTTACGAGGGTTGAACGAGGGTGGTCCAGGTGTTGGTAAAATTAACTTGAAATTGTATTTTTGAGTAACATTCTGTAGGTTTGGTAAAACAGTTGACCACAATGCAAAAAAAAGTGGCTTTAAGATTTAAGGCACTGGTCAACATTTTTAAATAGATGACTTTTCATTTTGCAAGCCAAAAAATTAGGAACTCACACCTATGGACTAAATTTGCTTGTCACTCTGGCCTACAAAAATTTAACAGTAAAGAAGCTTCCACAAAATGTTGTTGCAATGTAGAACTTAGTTTTGTTGGATCATAGTGCCACTGATGTTGTTTGCTTCTCAGCAAACTTGTAAAGCTGAAGAAAAAATGACAATGACATATCCATCTGTCCGTACATCCATCCATACATACAGACAGACAGACATATACCATTCAAGTTTTTCCTTCTTTTCATATAAAATTTGCACATTGACAGTCATATAACCCTAAGCCAGTAGTTCTGACATATGTAGCCAACGGGCCAGATCCATTCTGAGAGAGATTTCAATCCAGCCCCCCACAGAGATTGAAGTTCTTAGCATTAATCACACCTATGAGTTACCTTAAGACATAAATTCCCACCTACGGGCCTACCCTGCACAACGTACCATGAATCTAGCTATAACAGAAAGAAATTTCGGTTCCCTCTAGCCCAATTAGCTCCAGCCAATATATGTTTCTCCCTGATGCCCCCCCCCCCCTCCTGGAAATTATGAAGGTCTTACCATTCCTGCGTTGACTAGTTTGTCCTCGTCCCACTCCAGAATGGTATTTATAATCTTGTGGTAGTGGGTCTGTTGCTTGCTGAAGTAGACTTCCACTTGGCGCAAGAAGAGACGAACTTTGACAAACTCCAAGCTCTCTTGAAGCTGTGTGACCAAAGAGAAAAAGAAAACAATATTGTAAAAATATCATGACTAAATGTTTACATGCAAAATTAAATGCAAAGACATTTTGGGCTAAAAGGGGATTACAAGGCCCTGTGCTCTACCAACTGAGCTATAGAGGCCACGATCCCTACCAACTGAGCTATCGAAGTCACGATCCCTACCAACTGAGCTATCAAGCCCATTGTTGGTGGCGATCCCTACCAACTGAGCTATCGAGCCCACTGTTGGTGGCGGTCGCTACCAACTGAGCTATCGAGCCCATTGTTAGTGGCGATCATTATATAGCCATTTCTTTGCTGGTGGGGTAAGTAACAAGCCACAGAATCTTGAATACCATGTTACTGGGATCACTCCCCGGTTTTTATTTGCCCCTTTTTCTTCCAATTGGTACATCAATATACAAATCAGTCATTTTCTGGAAAGAGTGATGCAATCAAACAGACAAAGCGATACAACCCAGACAGCAGTAGGGAAATGAATCTTATCAGAAAAATTCAGCTCTTTTCTTCTTCCATGTTAGTTTTCCATTGTTGCATTTAGCTTTCTTACATTTTACACGCATACATGTGGCAATAAAACATCTGTGTTACCTTATCACTAAACTTTCACTGATACATAACATTTGACATTGAAAAGCTTTGAATGTTACTCTGTAAAGGTGACAGCCCAAAGTCTGCAGTGTTAATTGGAATATCACAAGCATGGCAATGGCTTCAAGCCCTGATTGGAACATCCATGTCAATAGACCAAGAGCGCCAAATCCTCAAGGTAATGGCAAGATCAAACACAATCTTGAAGCATTCGTCACTCTTGTAACTTCCAAAGCAAATAAGTTTAAGGAATTCTTGATAGCCTATTTAAGGGTCAATATTAACATGAGCACATAGTAATATGGTAATATTGAGCTGCACCCTTTCTGCAATTTTATACTCATGACTTTTGGCAAAGCTAAGACTTCCATGGATTTTTGGCAAGTTTTTTAGCAAACTTTAAGAATTTTTTTAGAATTTTCAAAGAAGATAAGAATGAATATATCGAAAGAGGCTAACCTGTCTCCTGAGCAAAATTAGAAGGTTGATCACTGGTTCAGAAACACACTTAGTTTGAAGTTTCACCAAAAAGTGTGAGATTGTAAATCATTGCAATACGTAATCAGCGTACAATATATCAGGAATTAGCTGGGTGCTACCAAGTAGCAAAAGTGGCACCGAACCTATGTAGGAAACATCTGTGCGCCAGTTGGGAAGTTATGGGTGTGGTTCAGCTCCCGCTTATCTTCACCCTTGCTTATACATGTATGTGATTTTTTAAGCGTGCGTGTCTATTTAATTTCAAATTTGATTCTCATGTTTGTACAAGATAAATACAATATAACATTAGAGTAGGAAGGTTAACATATGAAGGTCACTAGAAGAATCGCAGGGGCTGTTATCTCAGCTAGTGACCAAGATTTAATAACCTCAACAGTATCTCTTTGTATATCTATAAATATATTTGTATTTATTTTATTACATTTATAAGTACGTGTTGATTAACTAGTCTTAAAAAGTGTAAATTAATAACTTAATATACTGTTCATATTAATGTTAAAATAAATCAAATAGTAACGTGTATTATTTTAGTTCTGTAGAAAGTTTATTGCCAAATGCTGATATTATTTATTGATATATGCTGTTGTAAGACTTGTTAATCAATACATACACATTTATGTATAAAAATAAAATACAAATACACAAAAGAATTGAACATTTGAGGTTTTATTAAGTACACACAATATTTGATACAGGCAATAAACTGCACAATGCACCTGAAAATCACATACATGTATGATTTGATTGACATCCATGTTACAGTATTAATGTCTTCGTTAATGATAAGTATGTGAATTAGAAGTAGAAAGTCTATTGCCAATGACCTTGATACAAGGAATGACCTTGTAGTAAAATACCAGGGCTAAAAAAGCCTGTGTAATGGCAAAAAAAGAACAGTGATATCAACAATGAACAATCCTCAACTGATGGTAACTTGAGGAGCCAAAGACCTCTGGAAAATTAAATTTGAAATATTATTGTTACGTTTAAGAGGCGAACACTTCAAGTAAAAATACTGTTCAAAGACAACGTTTAAAGAAGATTGGATGATGTCCACATCCTGAAAATGGTATCATCAACTGGACCAGCTGACTGAATTAATGGAATAAATTCCATTAATTTACATCTGCTTTAATTTTAACAAAAGTAATTAATTTTCCACCCTTATCCCCAACTTCCCCCCCCCCCAGCCACACACACACCCACACCCTCCTCCTTCGCTCATCCCACGTCCAAAAAGTGCAACCTTAACTTTTAAGACCATCTGGTTACTATCTCATATCATCGTCATACCTGAAATAAAACATTCCAAAACCCTACAGAAACAAACTCGTGCATCTCCTAAAATTAGTTTCTGAATACAAAGGGCAGATACTTCGCATGAATAAATGTCAGTTGAGGCGTTTTGATACACGAGCGCTAAATTTGTCGAGCTGATAAATCAGCAAAGAGTGCAAATCATATTTACTGTATTAGCAAGAGAATACTGACTCTGAGATTTCTCCTGACAATGACTGTATCGCCCATCCCTCCCCCCCCCCCCCAAAAAAAAAAAAATAAAACCCGAAACAGGTGAAACATGTCTTTTGCTAGGATTTAAAATGTCATTTAGAATAACCTTTCCACAAATGTGGAATGAAATACTATTTTCGTATCAGCATTGTCACGATCCAGCATCTGGATATCTTTAAGTTTCCATATGATACACAAACCAGTTTACAAGAGGTGAGTTTTCAAAATAATGAGATGTAGCAAACTCCATCGGTAACGTAACACCGCTAGTATCTACATCTTCACAACATCCCGTTATTTACCATACAGTACATCCTCATCTCTGTGGTCTTCTTTCACTTATAACCTTCGGTTGAAATACATCTGGTGTCTTCCAAACCTGAGATGTGATATATATGTCTAACATCTAGGTGTACATATCAAAATCTTTTCAAAACGTGCCAAATGTGTAAGATCTGGAAAAGTCACGGATACACAATTTCAAGTAGTATTTAAATGCAAGAAGTTGAGGTTAAACTCGTTGATGATAGAAAAACAACGTGAGTGGCAGTTTTGGAGGAAGCAACAGGAAGGAACAACATACATTCTTTTCAGAATATTCATCTCTGGTGACCTCTGACCTCCACCAAAAACAATAGGGTTCTTCTACTCAATGTGACGCATACACATGCTACAGTATAGATACAAAAGTATGCATACTTCCTATCATGTGATATCCTGTTTACAAGGTTTCCAGCATTTGACCTCTGGTGACTTCAGATGCCCTTTGACCTCCACCAAAAACCAAGGTTTCTTCCTCTCATTATGACACATATACCTACCATGTATGAAAAGTATCCAGGATTCCTACCTTGAGATATCATGTTTACAAGCAGGGCATCACACTTACAGACACTCACACACGCACACAGGCCATCTGACTGCATTGGCACAGATTCTCATCAAAAACCAAAAAACTATAACTCCCATAATGCCAGGCAGACCTCAACCCCCCCCCATATACCCCTATAATCAACCCTCTACCAGCAATCTCCCTATTCACTCTCCACTTCCCAAAGTCCTCCCCTATCAACATTATCCATCGCCTTCTCTCATCGCCCTACAGAACATCACCATCCTCGTCCCATTGACCCACACCCACCCAACCCACTCTATTGCCATCCACCTAACCCCATATCACCATCTCCCCCATTAACCTCCCACTACTGATTACCTTTCCTTTACTCTCCCCACTACCATCTTCATCCCCCTCCCTCATCACCACCATACATAACTATCTCTCATTAACTTCCCCCACCAACATGTCGCCAACGGCATCTGAACCCCACGGTAAGTTTGAATAACTGGTGTGTGACTTCATCAAAATGTGCATCAAGCAACCTGCAAATTTTCTCTTCTTAGGTAAAAAAAATTGTAACTTTACAATTATACATTGTTCACTTAGAGTCTGAGGCAAATTATTCCAGTCTGTGAATGCCTAGACTACCATGGAACTATAGAATCTTCTCCTCATTTTTTATGTTTCAAGTCAACATTATCCCTCTCAATGATCTGTTCAAAACTCAAAGTGATCCCAGGGTTCTCACGTACCCACTGCATCTGACATACACCTTCTCTTGTTACATATTGCTATAAAGGGTACAGACCTTGTATATGATACGCTGACGGAAATATATTACCAAATTCACTCACAACAGAGAGCTACCATAAATTGATACTTTTTAACACAATAATATAAAATATATACAGTATATATAATATTCCTTTATTTGGTCTTGATTTTACTTTTAAAATCCTCTAACATAACAGATACTATATCTTTTTCTTGAAGTTGAAAAATCTTTAATCCACATGCAAAATTTAAAACGTTACAGAGGTGATTGATATAAAAAAATAAAAAATAAAAAAACTGTGAAACATTTTGAAATTGTTAAATGTCACATGGCTTACTCTTGGCTTCACATAGTATTATATTGCAAGGTCTCCCAGGGATTGAGTAGACTGTATCATTAGCCTGCACAACTGACCCTGGTTTTAGAATCCCAGCACACCTGCATGCCAACAATACAGATCCATAGTACGTACTGAGGGCCAATCAAATTCTTACTTTAACAAAGAAGTAAAATTCCCCTACCAGCTTTAAGTATGTAGAAAATATGAACCCTCAAGTTGAAGCCACTCTAGGCCATTTTGAAAATCGGTTGTCAAATATTTAGATTCATTTATCATACAGCTACGTAATAATCTGATCAGAACCATACATTAAATACCTCTTTGTTGATCCTGAGCATAAAGGAAAGTGATCGAAATATTCTAAAGAGAGGATAACTTTTTTTACTCTGAAACTAAAGCAGGAAAGGAAGCAAACAAAATCTGAGAGAATGAGGAAAAACTAAAACTGGTAAAAAATGTCAAAACTGGCCAACCAATGCACATTTACACATCCATCAAGCAATATTGAAAGGCACCACACATAAAAAAAATCATTTTTCTTTTCTATCTTTATAAAATATTAATTTAAATAAAGACGACATTACAATCATGAGATGTCTCCAGTTGTCAGCGACTGCTAGGAATGGAAACCTGATCACTCGAATAAAAGCAGCTGTTTTCCTGATTGTGAAGTAACATTTACATCGCATGCAAAGACTAGAGTTGAAAATATATAATCATGCTTACTATACTACTACTATACTACATTGATGTCCTTGACAGATAAATGTAATACTCTTTTTAGGCCATAAAATTTGTCTGCTTTCCTATATTGATCAGACGAACTGATCTAAATGGGCTGTGCGCTAGACTCAGTAATCCAGTCACTGTAATTGATGAGCCTCAGATGTTTAAAGGAAGTTCTGCAAAAACGTGGTTTAAAATATACAACCTGGACCTAATACCATTTTTTCTCTTTAATGATATTTTGTGTCTTAATTCATTCCACTCAGCAATGACCTTCCAAACACTGTCATAGCAGATCAACCTTCAATGGTGATAACCTAGGATCTACAGAACTTTATAACTGAAAGAATCTGCTCCTTTCAATGTTCTCTTCGTTTATAAGTTAAATTCACCCTTTTGAGAAATTTAGACCGTAATAAACATATACAGTAATACAAGAAATTAAATAAGAGAATTTTTTTTTTTTTTTAACACAACCAACACCCACCCTCACCCTATCATTGGACCAGATGTTTACTTATTGGAAAAACTGAAATGTAATTATTTGTCCAGTCATTCGCTTAACAACAACAACATGTAAATAAAGATAGCCCTAGCTAACAATTTGCCATTAAGGGATAATTATGACTTTCGGCATAATTATGCCTTTGGGGTATAAAGAAAGGTCTCCTAACCTTCATTGACAAACAAGGGATTATTTCACATGACCTAAATTAAGAATCTTGTTCCTTTAATCCAATATCCTGATTGGTTCAATATGATGACATCAAAGTACAGTAACATACAAACTGATTACAAAACGAAAAAGAAAAAAAAATCAAATGTTATGCAATCAGCTGAACAAAATTTTGTGGGGTACTCCAACATATTATTGTTTTTACACACACTAATATTTTATCTGTGTAATTTTAAATTTTTCCAGCACTATTTAAAAAAAAAAAAAACAGACACTGTCTACACTGTAAGTACAATTCCTATTCCTACAATTCCTACCTAATGCATGATAACTAATCAGAATAGCATAACGAAGATTTTGCAACAAACTATTCTACTGCTATTTGCTTCGTAAGTATTCATCAGCAAGTGCCTGTGATACTGTTCTTAATATCTTTTAATTTTTACAAGAGCTATTACAAAATCTGACAGGCGAGGCCAAACTTGTAATTCTTGCATCAGTGCACAAAACAATAATTGTGGAACATGCCTATAGAGAGCAAGTTCCATCAAATTCTCAAGTCCTGACAGACTTTACAACTTCAAACATTGCATGAATATCATATTTTGCAAATACACAGATACACCCTGGGAATAAATGCCACATATCTGACAGTACACAATATGTCTTTTTCATGGGTTTTTTTGCTTTAAATGCAACATTTAGCTTGTCAAACAAATGGAAAAATATGGACACACAGACCAATAAAAAGTAAAATCCAATCCTTGGATGCTTGGAAGAAACGAAACAAAACTGAGATTCGCTCGTTTCGAAAATTTCGGCAGTAATAGGAAACGTCTTCTCTATTCATCTTAACAAACCAATGGCATAAATCATATATCTTGTCACATTCTAACATGATAGTCGACAAACTGCAGATTTAGAAAAGAGGAAGTTGAATATTTAGTTTATGTTTAGATTAATGGCTTCTGCCACCTGGTTCACATCAAGAGGAATTAACGTTATGTGGATGGTAATCCAGAATAAAATAGGTAAAAATTAATACAAATAAAAGATGATATTTTGTACAAAATTTCTTTCCTTTTTTTTCCTTTTTTGAGTGTTTTCTTTTTTCCCCCATCTTCTTCTATCTCTTTCTGAGAGTACTTGAAGAAGCTCTTAAACGATTTCTGAAACTCAAACAAGTTTTTTTCTGCTGACATTTAGAGATTAGACTACTACAAAATATCAAATCAAGGACAGGCTAAACTGAGTGGGATAAATGATGAGAAGATTTTATTGTAGTTGAAGCAATCAAGGATGGATTGCTAACCAAATAAGACGGTCTGGTATTTTCAGATACTTCG
>JAIPMN010006994.1:0-12444 GCA_020650975.1 Apostichopus californicus
GATAGACTCAGACAGTCTTACAAATGTGCTGGTGGGGAGTGAACAAAATCCAGACAGACATTTAGTTAGCGAGAATCCACTGCCAAAAAACTCACAAACTCTAAATATTCAAGTCAGAAGATGTTATTAGATCGTGTATGTAACTTACATGAGGTTTTGAATGGTTAATTAAGAAATTTCAAATCAAACTTGCGGGCGGGTGATACTGTAGATAAAAGCCCAAACTCACTGTGAAGTGCTATATGCAATGTTTTGTTTTGTTTTTGTGTGTGCGCAGTTACCTCAATATATGTAAACGGACCGTTTATGCACATTTGGTAATAAATATATAAATACTAGCCAATCATGGACACATTAATAACAATAATACACGTAATATGGAAAAAGCCACCTTGCATATATACATATTGATTTTAGAAGAAAAGTATAAAACTGAGCATGAGCAAAAGCATTCCACTGAAAATTCCATGCTTACAAGCTATAAGGCAAGCCAGTTGGGACAGTTTTGTATAAATGTTATTACCACTGTATGTGATACCTTTGGTGTTGTGCTTCAACACACTTCGTTTACAAGTGCTTTGGAGCAATTGTACTGACAGTACGGACAGCTCCGATCCTTGATATCAGGATATTGGTACTGCTCACACTTTCAGTGACAAGTGCTTTGGAGCAATTGTACTGACAGTATGGACAGTTCCGATCCTTGATATCAGGATATTGGTACTGCTCACACTGTCAGTTACAAGTGCTTTGGAGCAATTGTACTGACAGTACGGACAGCTCCGATCCTTGATATCAGGATATTGGTACTGCTCACACTGTTAGTTACAAGTGCTTTGGAGTGTCTTATGAAAGTAACTGTACATTAAAAGTGGTCCCATATATCTGGGGGTATATAAAGAGGTGTCTGTGGATATCAAAAATGTGCTGTAAATCAGGAGTATTTGTTGCTTTTTTATACTTTTAACATAACTTGTAGATACTTGCTATAAAATCAACAAGTATCTACAGGTTATGGTAAACTCAGCCAGAGAGAGAGTACGAGTGGTTACACTTCCATTTCCCGGCAAATAAGTTTTTCTAAGCGGACCCTGATTTTAGGGCCAAACTTTGCAATGGATTGGTTCCAACAACCTTCAGACTATATATATATATGTTGTAATTACTTGACCACTGTTTCTATAACTGTGAAATATTTTGGATTTAACTTCATGGTTACTCATGATGTAGTTGGAAGCTCTATGCAGACACATCTCACGATGAGCCTTATCGATCTCAATACACCTTATACATAGTATCTCAGTTGCTTTTTACATATTGGCTACAATCCACCTCTGTATCATGAATATTCATTTTTCAGCTTTGGTTAAGGCAAACAAAATATGTGTAGAAAATTGAAAGAGAAAGTTATTGCTGACTCTTCAAAGGTTAGAAGCTATTCAGGATTTTTTTAATTCTTCCACACAAATTATTGCAAACTTGTGGAAAACACATGGAATACTTTCAATTCTCTAAAATGCAACAAGATAACATGCGAGTTAACGCAAAAGTCGAGTCGAGTACACGTGTCGCGATTTCTCCTGCTATACACGTTTCAGAGGATGGGCTGCTCGGTCTGAGACCGCACGTGCATTGCTAAAAGTACTAATTCTACACATGCAGTGGATATGCGTTATTATTTAAAACAAACAAGAATAAAAATAAATCAGCACAAAAAACAAGAAAGGCGAATGCAACAAGGAATAATCTCACTATGCACGACATGCAACACATAGGATTCAGTGCTAAGCAATAGTCTGAATATTCAACAGGTATTTCTACAGATGATAAATATTCATCAAAATGATGAATATTCAATACCTTATGCAAATTTACATTACAAATGATATGAATAGAGATTTGCTGCAGCTACGATAAGAGTGCGGGGAATATAGGCCAAACCAAAAATGTTTAACTAATGGTGTTTACGGTAGATAACAGCACTTGTTTGTTTTCTACCAAAAGCCAACAACAAGAAGGATCGCTTTTCAAACGGAGTCATATATTCTAGCTTTTCGACACAGTGCTACAAAGATAATTACGGCAATAAGTAAAGAAAGACCATGGAGACCGAGGTAGATCATTCTGTAGTTTATTATTGTGTATTAACAGTTAAAAGAGCTTACTTTATATCATAATAATAATAACAACACATACACTCACATTAAAACTAACCTGTAAGTAAGATATTCACCCCTACCGCACTAAATAAAGAGATTTGGAACAAGGGTATCCAAACCTCTCGTTTCATAACCACCCACATTTGGTCATTAAATTCTGAGTCTTGTAATGGTTCAAACTTTGACCACGGTGGTTCCAAAATCACCATGTTTGACAAACTCGTCTCAGTTGCATGCAGAGTTTTGCATGCAAAGGTACGTCAATTTTAAGAATGTAAATTTTAAGATATGTATATATTTTCAACGAATAGCCTCATATGGTTTCTCATGCGACGAATAAATTTGGTTCCTCTGAAATTTGTTTTTACTGGATGCTGAGAAAACTTGTAGACCTCCCTGAGCTGGAATAAAGTACCCCAAGAGTACAGAAAATTTCCAAATCCGATACCGATACCTGCATCCTTTTCACACACTAAAAATCTTCATTTTCCCGTGAATTTTTTTTCACGGCGAATTGTTTTCATTCTCCAGTCACAGAAGGTTTATATCTCTAGGTACCATCAGAGCTGACAGTCGGTTCCAAAAAAAGCACCGCATAAATTGACTCAATTTTAACTGGACAGTTCTTAGATAATCCGATATTAATCCCAAATGCAGTCATCCTCAAAGTACCAGGAAGAGGTATTATGAAGGATACTCTCTGGAACGAGGAAAATATCGGGATTACGGTAAACCGGGAGAGGAGTGAAATCCTTAGGTCTCTTCTGGTGTCTTCCTTCCATGTTTTTTGTTACGATGGGTGTTGCTCAGTTGGTTGTGAGTGAAGCTATGCATTAGTATATATATCCCAATGGAGTTGGTGTTATTACATGAAACCAAAGTATGAAACTAAATGAAAAACCATGGGGATAACCACGACCTTGTTCACATTGAGAATGCAAGGGGAAGGGGGTGGGGGGAGGAAGGGGATTAGGACCCGGGTAAAACTGACCCCGGAAGTTTCCACATTTCAGAATGGGTGGCAGATCAAGGTCGAACAAAAAGAGCAAAGTAAAAAGGCAAGTACCAAGAAGATTGTTTGATCAATTGGCGAGTTTTAGTACTACCTGTGTGCCCATCTCTGTGTTTATGCCAAAAGTGATGGACATGGCGNNCCCCCCCCCCCAAACCCCTGAGCATTTACACTACCATCTCGATCAGGATCGTCCCCGAAAGGGTGATATTGATTACGGGGGTCTTTTCCTCCGGGTACACAACCCTTGCAGTATCCGATCCCCTTACTTTTTTTCAGATGTGAACAAGGCCTAGGATATGGGTCCTTAAAATTGGTCCTTTTCATCAAAGGTACATATAGAGCTTGATATACCATCCTCAACGTTATTTTTAGTCAGATGTATTTTAAACAACTGAAGAAATAGAGAAAATCTTCTGAAATTGGATTTGACCAGTCCTCTCCTCACAGCCGGTTTTGAAATGCCGGAGTGATGATCATTTTCAGAATAAATTTTAAATATTTTTTGTAACACAATTTTTGGAAACGATCTATCACAAACAACAGACATTTAAAAACCTCTATTTGTCTCTCGCAGCATTAAAACAATGACAAACAATATATCCTTCGAAAACGAAACACGATTATACGGAAAAAATACGCTCCATTTTTTTATTAGGATGTATCATTTTTTTATCTCAAGACTCTATATGCTCCTTTTAAAGGGGGCAGGAAGTGAGTAAAAAAAAAAAGAAGAAAAAAACAACAAAAAATTAATATCCAAATTTATCGACTGGCAAGCAGGCTGTTAAAGACTCTCAACATGCCTTTTAATTTAAACGTAAACAAAATGCGGTGCGCAATTTGCATGGTACTTACAACCACTCTTCCGTTTCGTTTATAGGGCGAGTATCCCATGAATTTCTACAGACAAAATCAGGATGACCTTTGGTTTTTTTGTGTTTTTTTTAATATTTTTTTAAAACCAAATCAACAGAAATAATGCGCGATAAATACTAAAAGAAAACAGAATATCATACTACTATGCAAATATTATAAGTGGCTGAACAGATCAATCAACCAAGTTGCACCTTGGTTTATCCATCCCTCCTTGCATCATCTTGATTTATATGAGATTTTAAGAGTGCAAGCGATGGAGGGTAAAAATTAAGGACAAAAACATCACGTCAAACTCGAAGGCCTTTTGACGACAAACGTGATGACGCAAAGTTAATACAATGCTACAAAAAATATTCATAACTTGAATCATGCATATTCAGTGGCTTTATGAAAGAAATTCCAAAATGATGGAATTCAGTTTTTTCACAAATCACGAGCACCAGATATCAGAACTGCAAATGCTATTACATCCGACTTACGACCCACACACACGTTTGTATCTTCTTTATCATCCTCTCTAACAATTTACCGAGGAAAGGAGATAAAGATACAGCCAGATATCAAACCTATAAATAACCACAGGTCAAGGTTTGTTGTATAGATTACTAAAGAATTCACCCACACTGCCCTCAACTTTGCCTTTTTGTTTGCTGTAGATAAATCTCAAATCTCAAATCATTTCAAGTTTTGGTCATTGCCTAAACTTTACATAATCTCCACTTTAGTCGACAGGCTGTGACCAACTTCAGGAAAACTTTGACTTCCTGAAGTTGAAAAATAAAGTTTTTTTGTTTCCTTCAACCCTCTTCATTGAGTTGTAAAGAGTAGGCCCCATTCAAACATATACCTCATCACTGAGGTATGTACTGCTGCTGAGTGCACTGATAACACGAGGAAGCAGTTTGTACCTCTTTGAACGAGGTTTACAAGCCAAATGGGAATGGGTATCATCGATGGTGACATGAGCAACTTGGTCTGAAAGAAAATATTCAGGATTTTGCAAACCTGACATTTCCTATTTTCTACTTTTTGTTTGTTTGTTTGTGGTATAGTGAGCTTATTATTCACCTTTGTTTGAACTTAAAACACAGTAAAAATTTCAGCAATTTTGTAAAAAAAGAGCAAAAACATAATAATAAAAAAAAAAACAGGGTAAAAAAAAAAAAAATAATAAATAAATAAAACATAAAAAAACAAAGTGATTTCTGTCTAGCTACAAAATATGATATTACAAGACCTTCTGATCGGGTGGTTTCTCGGGTACCTCGTAATCACGGGACTGGAAGAGAAGTTTAATAATAATCGCAAATGTTATGATGATGAATTTTGAACCTTAGCGCAACCTGAATATATCTCTCCGAAAACCATCTCTGTATCACTAAAAACCGGCCAAATAGTTTCTCTTGCCGGACTAAACTCAGTACGAGAAACTTTCAATTTTTACGACGACGGTCATTTCGAGAAAGAAAAAGGTAAGTGCTGCACGGAGCAAGCCAGAGAGACGGCTGAGGATTGCTTTAAGTTTTATGTAAATGTAACATTCACAATTCCACAGCAAAAAAAAAAAAAAAAAAATCCTGGGACAATGAGAAGCCAAGCTAGCTACTGAACACATCAATCACATCGAGTATATAGTTTAGAATTAGTATTTACCTTCTGGTAAATATATGACCAATGACAGTTTATCTGGGTTAATGAATGCAACGGGAAAAGACAAATTTAACCAGCCACTATTGTCCGTAAAGAAGAAAAAAAATTATATATATATATATACATATAAAAATATTCACATATTTTTAGAGAGGTGAGAATCTTTAGTGCAGGAAACAGTTATGACCTTCCAAAAACATTTATGCCCGTAATTGTATTGGAACAATTACTTTTTTTGGGGGGGGGGGGTGAGGGGGTGAGTGGAAGGAGTTGTATGCATAGGTAAGAAAAACTGATGTACATGTTGGTTTAACCAATAATATTGCTACTGAAGATATTACTGTAATAACAGTAAGAGTATAAAATTATGTGTCAGTCCCACTGGGCCATGCTTTTCCCGTTCTCTGACAGTGATCTTCCTGCCACCCCTCTCCCCACCACTCTCCCCACCCCCCTTGTGAAACTGCTGAATGATACTAAATCAACTATAAGAACCATCTTTTTAAGTACAACCCAGGAAAAGTCAAACCGTAGAGTCAAAACTCTGGTGCAAGTGTTTTATGAGGAACATGATTTAATAATTACTAAACTCACTTTTTTGTGCCCTATCCAGCTTAAATAACTGCATATGGAATAAATACCCTGATGCATGAGAATGGGGGGGGGGGGTTGGGGGTGGGGTGAGCATTGTGACCAATGTGTAAGAGTTTTTGATTCCCTCACAGTACGAATAACTTTAATAGATTACCAAAATAATCTGAAAATGGTTAAATTTTGTCCTCCAAACCAGTGGTAAATTTATATATGTTGCAAATTTTTGTCAACATAAATAAATTGGAAAAGGAGAGGGGTGGGGGGGGGGGGAAGGGCACAGGCGATGCATATAATTTTTCCTGCTTCTGGGTGTACAGTCAGAATGGCCGAGATATTATCCAGGGAATTTTGTCAGTAATTTGCAAAGAAAAAAAATGTAACCATTTGTGTGGTCCATTTCTGTTATTTTTCAGGTTATCAATTTCTTGCTTTAATATCAAATTATGAGATTAGTTTTGTACGCCGATGATGTTAAACAACACAAAATTTGCACAAACAAAATTTGTTCTCTCTTGTGGTAGGAGTTATTAGCAGGAAAATTGAAAAGGGTTGGCCAGCTAGCTATGACCAATTAAAAACTTTTTTTAGCCAATGGGAAAGGAGGGAGAGTTGTGGGATTCAAAATTTGAGCTGCAGTTGAAAGGATGTGAAAGTATTGGCATCAGTGGGTGGGACAGAACAAGGAGTGAATGGAAGGGGGAGTGGGGGGTTGGGTGTTGGTCACATGCGATTAATAACGTTCAAGATGCAAGCGTCAATGGCAGTAAAATTAGCGACATGCATCCATTAGAAAACATGCTCTAACTTTAGGTGTTTTTTGGGGTGAGCAGCTCAAACGTGAATGGGCAACAGGTCGGGAGGGAAAAAAGTGTGTCCAGGTCTTTATGTCTAACCGTCGTCAATTCTGCGATAATGGAAACCTGATCTCATCCATGAACTTCACTTTTAAACAAAAAAATGTAGGAAGAATTGTTCACCTTTAAGAGACCACACAATGGATGATGAGAATGTTCTAATTTGTCAAAGACTACACAGTGCTTATCTTAGTTTTTTAACCATTTGACTGTTTTAATGAAGTAATAATTAAGTATTCTTAGTATTGTATTCTAAGTATCATAAGTATTCTTAGGATTGCTAAAAACACATAACAAGCAGTACTGACAAGACGGTTAAAAAAAAAAAAAAAAAAAAAAGGGGGAAAATTCGATGAAATAGTCAAAAACAGTGAGTGTTACATGTAAATGCTCATCTTGCCTTAACAAAGCTTGTGTTTTTTTTTTCTTCATCTTTTTGTGTATGCATACATGAATGAAACAAGTACCATTTGCCTATATTGCAATTGATCTCAACCTTGAAGGAAATACCACGTCAAGATGTGTTGTCAACAATACTTTAATACCCTGCAATGCATTCACAGCACATCTAACACGAAATTAGCCTAATTTGCATATAAGAATCAGGGCACATACTGCAAAGTACAAAGTGCTATCTAGAAGCAAATTTCGTTTTGCTGTTAACCCTAACAGATTAATGTCCCATACAAAAAGAGAAATTCCCTTTTAAAAAAAAAATTTCCTTCCAAAATCATGATCCAAATTTTTGATGGGAAATTTCTCAACACTTGCAAGTAAATCCAATAAGAAATTTGGTAACTTTGAATCAAGATCAAGTTTGTCTCAAACTTGTACTGTGCTGTGGGTGGGGTGAAGGGTCACATTTATCAGAATAATTAAATAATGTATAATTATTACTTCTCTTCCTGCTACTAGCTAATCATTCTTGTGGAACATTTCTAGGCTGGCATGGAAATAGTTTGTGCACGTTGCTTTGAGGATTCGTCCCTTGTATTTGCAGTTTCAAGCAATTGTGGCAAAACGCTATTTTTGTTTAGAACCTACGATACGCAAACTGTGGGGCATGGCCCTCAATAGTGGGTGGTGGTGATTTTTTTTTGCGGGTCACAGAATTTTTCATGACATCGGAAAATTTCTCGTTATTTTTGTTTTCTCTCTCGACATTTGACAGTCCATAGACCATGTAAGTCTTCATGTGTGCTGAGCACAGATTCTGAGGTGGGGTGGGGGGGGGGACTGGTGGGTCTTGGCTCAGTCCTCATGGAAGATTCATGGCTTGTGGGGTCCAAACAAAGAAAACCTTGAGGACCACTGGCTACGACATAAAATGCACCCCCAAATCTTTCCTTCTTTCTTCTCCTCTTTTCCACCCTTAAGACATCCCTCTCCTGAAAGGTCTAAACCTCTACAAAACTAACATGCATTTGCCTTGTTGAACTCGATTCAACTGAGTCTTGTGCGGTGAAGAAATGAGCAGGCAAAGAGAGCTGTTATATCATCGTTAACACTCTCTTTACAGTATCAAATATACGTAACCATTCTTCAATCTTACCTCCCTGCTACATCTCAACAACAATATAGATACTTGTACAGAATATCAGCCGTCAAGCAATCAAAAGTCTAAATAAGACCCCATCAAAATTACAACTTGAAATCTACAAACTACTATCTTCAAGAAAAAGATATTAAAACTACATGTGAAGCATGCCACTTTAAAATACACCCCCTCCCTCCCACCCCCAACGCATCCTCTCCTATCGGCCTACAGGGTTAAAACCAAATCAAACATTCTGTGGGTATGATGTCACTTTAACCCAAACCTATTACGTAGACAGTGAGATTAAAGTGCATACAATAGCATAATCTCACAAATCATATCACAAAGAAAACTTATTCAGATTCACTAACAATCCTCCTTCCCATACCCCCCCCCCCTCCCCAAAGAAGAAATATTGGAAATTAAGCAAAAAAAGTCAAGATGATATCTTCTTTCCCAAGAAACATCTGCAAGAGAATGTATAATACAAAAAAAAATGCATGTGTATAAAGACCCAAAAACATCCAGCTTGGTTTCAGCGTAAGAAACAATATGACTATTGTTCCTGATATCGTCCATGCATTTCTATTGCAGGTTATAATTTCCCATTTCATTTCCATTGTTTCACCAATTTTTTTTTTCTTTTCTTTCCCTATTTTATTTATTATTTTTCTTTTGTTGCAGTGAGATTTCCTTTAACTGAAAAAGGTGCAAAGTTGTGGACAAAATGCGGTTGTAAAATTTGAAGAGAGAGAGAAAGAACCTTTTGTCGGGAGAGTTTCTCCACCTTATCCATATCACCAGACTGTAAGAAAATATTTTCAGGCAAAAAAGATTCTTAATTTAAACAAATTTATGCAAATGACAAACGAATATCCCGCAAAAAAATTGTTTGCAAATATTTGAATCGGACGTAACGACACATCCCGTCTGCATTCCGCAGACAGAGATGGATATGAAACCGTCTTTTCATAATTCATAATTCTCAGCTGTAATAATTATCCCAAATATCACTTCACCATGAACTGTATTCTCACAAGGGCTTTATTAGGATACAACACTAGAGACATCTGTGCAAGTCTAGTGCAAAACCTGTCTAGTCCAAAATTTAATGCAGTCAGGCTTGACTGGTTTTCCAACAAATGGCTTCCTGATTACTCGTAATTACACTTTTAGAGGTAACCTAAAGCAATTTAATTGCGAGATTTTTGAAATTATTTCTATTTTCAATTTCAGTATAAAGTGAAATCAAAAAACAAATTTCACTCTTTATTTAGCAAATTTCTTTAGCTTGGAGATCTGTCTCATAACAGAGCTGAAAAAAAAAAAAAATTTGTTTTTTTAATTTTTGTCTTTTTTTACCGGAATATATCTTGAATGAATGAAGTTAAAATCTGTAAGATATAACCTAATCACAACTTTTGCCTCGTAGCAGTTCTTTGACTCTTTTCATCTCCCAACAACAAAGTCGTTAAAGTGACGAGTCGTTTAAAAAAAGGATTATCGGCTTCATTTCACTTACTTTTTTTCATAAAGACTGACCCTGTAAATTGGCAACGACTTTCGCTTTGTATTCTATTCTTCGATATTTTTTACGGCCCTTCTCAATGACGAAAGTTAAAAAATAATTAACCACTGGAGACTACTCTAAACAAAAGTCGGCAAGGGTATCAGATACTTCACAGATATTTTTAGACAGACAACTTTTCACTTTCTTTTTCCAATGTGTTCCATTAAGGTCTCGACAGCCGCACTTTCACGGCATGGTTTGGGCTGACCTCTGCTTTCAAGTGGTCGGTACAACTTGTAGCACGATAGCACACAGTGCTATTGATGTTGAAACAGTTGCACGGTGGATAAGATATTCGCACATCCCATCAAATGCTCTGCTAAAACTGTGTACGTATCTGTGCCTGCCTGCGTGCGTGTAACTTGTTTGTAGGAAAAATAACAACCTCAAGTTCCTTTCAACTTTGAAGGAACGTTTATAGATTTTGATATATTTTGAACCAGTTTGACAACAATGACACTCAATAATTTTGCACTTTTGTTGAGATTCTTCAGTTTAAGGTTTCAAAATTGTTTGTCTAATAAAAGTTAACCGGCACTTGTTATTACCAGGAAGTGGACAATAGTCTAGAAAATAGTAACTCTCCACTCATGTGGGAGGGGGGGGGAGTGGGTGGTTAATATTTATATGCAATTTATGATTAACTGAAGGAGCGTCGTGGTCAAGGCAGTGGACTTGTGATCTAAGGTTTGCAGGTTCAAGTCCTGGCCAGATCATGACATATTATCCTAGTGGCAAGGCACTTTATCTCCATTGCCTCTCTTCACTCTGGTCTATAAATGAATATGAATGTATAAATTGTCAGTTGGGCGCTGTCTAGCTGCCCTCCATGTGGAGGGATTGTCTCTATGTTCGACAGGTCAACATTGACCAGCGTAATATTGTGATGCGCCTTGAGCACGGTTGTCAGTGGATATTTCTGCGCTTTATAAGTCCTCAATATTTGTCAATCCTCGATATTATCTGAATGCTTTCATGCTGGCTGTAACCTCCACCCTCTACTACTGTAGGGAATTCAGAAATGCCATCAAAATTTGGAATTCACTTAGTAACTGAACTTTGTTCTTTTTGCTATTTTGAAAATGTGTCTCATTAAGTTGATGTTTCCTTCACATGAGATGACTTAAGTCTGGCCGGTCAAATAAAAACGATTCCTGAGACAATACGAAATCTTGACCTCTTTTAATGTACTGTGAACAACACTTTTTTTTCACTTGGGTTTTGAGTCTGAGGTTAGAAAAGGCTATTCAATTGTAAGAGACTACAACATGTAAATTTATGCATTGTCCTTGTATGACATCACAAACAATAAAGCATTATTATTGGTCCCAAAAAAATGTTAAAATGGCAGAAGAAAAAAAAAAATTCTGCAGTCAACACACTTTTTTCATTTTTTTAGGGTGAAACTGTGAATGATGGCAACATGTCATGTCATACTACAATGTCTTTAATAATTATTGATTTTTATAGATAATATCAGTTTCATTTCATTCTAGACAATGCTGAAGGCAAGTTATATCATGTTGTTAAACCGATAATGATCTTTGTTTTTTGATTGGTTTAATATTTTAAATTCACTCTTGTCATATTTATATATATTTTGTATTATATCTCTGTAATCTATGACTTGAAATCAGTACCAGTAATTGTGGCCTCTAAGCATATGACAAACAAACAAATGGAAAAGCCAGATAGCATGTACATACTTTGGACATATTGGACATGTCAAAGCCAGCTGTTAGAATGAATTAATGGTTTCTGTTTCGGGTAAGGATGAAACACATTTTAAGAACAAGAGCCGGGGTAGTGTAAAGCTTTCCATATTTTCATGCTATACATATATACATGTATATATATCTATATATATTTATATATATATATACACACACATGCATACACATTCACATATAAATGATTTCGAGTTGGTTAGCATCATGATTGATCTCTAGAGTGAGGCAAATATGTTAGCATTGTTCGATACAGGTGGCAAAAGTCGTACAGTGGAATGACAACCTTCCTTACTGGTTTCGAACCTCCGGACAGACAATCAGTGTCCATGGCCTAAATGGTTAGGGTTATGCCCGAAAATAAAGCGGGAGGCCCGGGTTCGAATCCCGTTGGAAGCTGGAAAGTTTTTTCAATGTTCTGGATTTTCCAACTTAATATATTAATGTATACAAATATATATA
>JAIPMN010006996.1:0-12480 GCA_020650975.1 Apostichopus californicus
ATATACATATATAGCTATACTGTTACTACTGCTGTACTAAACAGAAAGATATAGTTGTTGTTCTTGCTTGTTTCTCAGATGGCTTGCCACCTTTCATACGTATCTCAAATTGTCCAGGAGATATTGTTGTTAGGACCAATGCTGCTAGTGCCAATGTCATGTTTGGCACACCAACTGGCAGCTCATCAGAGGGCGTTGTGTTCCTAAACAGTCAAAGTCATACAAGTGGAGATAGCTTCTCATTAGGCTCAACAGCAGTGGTATATAATTTCATTGGTGCCTCTGGGTATCGAGCTACCTGTTCCTTTGAGGTCACGGTCATTAATTCAGGTATACGTCATTACAAAGCTTAAAAGCAGACGTATGGATGCATTGCTACTAGGCATGTTGGCAACCCAATGCTCCTTGTTTTCAGTTTTCTTTAGGAATATGCAATTCCATGACTCAAAATTACTTTCGAATGCATAAAATATCAATTCTGAATATGATGTTAACATAATTGGTATTGGACACCATCAGCCAAGAATGAAGATGCGATAATTAGAAATGAGTTGTAGTTCATTTTTTATACTTTTCTATCATTACCTCGTTAACTATTTCATTCATTAGTAAGTGTAACATTCCATCAAAATTCAATATCCAAACAATCCAATATGTCAGTACTTTTACTGTATTGTTTACAACTATAGCCAAAAACAACAGTTTATTTTATACTTAAAATTTTTCAGAAAATAAGAATTTTTCGGTGAGATGAGAGACACTACACTTGTTTATTTGAAAATCTTAAGAATTAAGGATGCCTATATATAATATATTTGCTTTGAAAGCCTGAATCTTCCATTGATAGTGCTGGCATTCTCATTAAGTCTGGAGTCTCATAATTGGTAATGAATGCCTTTATTATTACTTCTATTAATATTGCAGAAAATTATTGGTAATAAAAACATTAATCATCCATTTATATGCCGCAAACAATTAGGTACAGTTACAAGCTGTCTAGACCTGACAAAGTGTTTTTCTTTGGAGCGTAAGAAATCTTTCAGTCGTTTCCATGCAAGAGGTAGGACCATCTCTAGATGTTTATATACTAATAAGCAAAAGCTTTGCATGACAGCAGAAGTTAAAGTTAGTTTCTTTTCCAAAGTGAAAGTATTCCCAGGCATTTGAAAGTTTCTTCAAAGTTTAGAAATGAGTTGAAAGCCAACTTTTTGTTTCTTTTCCATTCAGATAACTGTATCAGGGTATGCAGTCAGCAGTTTGTGCCAGTCTGTGGATCAGACGAAATCACTTACCCTAATCTTTGCACCTTCGAAGAAGCCCGCTGTCGGAATCCAATCCTCACCTTTGTGTCAGGAGTATGTCAACAAGATCCCTGTTCACCGAATCCTTGTCAGGCTGGCGGTACCTGTGTCCTTGATACTCTTGGTGGTGTCTTCTGTTTGTGCACTCAAGGTAGAACAGGTAGCCGCTGTGAAACTGGTGAGCAAGCATTTATGATTTTTATTTCTTTGAATCCAAAGATTTTGTTACAATCACAGTTTGAACATATTTTAATCAAACCCAGTTACGTATTAAGTGGTGTATTGTTGTTAGGATAATGAAGACCCACGGCCATTCTTTTCTAAATGTAATGGAATGATTAGGTCCCTGATTCCCTATACAGTATTATTATCTAGGGTCAGATGCAAGTAGCTTTGTTAGCCTTCTATGGATCTGATTAATGTCCATATCATAACAATGGAAAGATTGTAGAACACAACAAACTAATAGGATACTGACATTTGGACCACTTGTGTCATTGCCTAACTTTTCTCACAAGATTAATCTTAGTCATTTGAAGCTTTGCACTTATGCCAAGAAAGGCATACCAAAGTGGCATTCCCATTTTTAAGCTTAATCACTGAATACCGTAGTGGAACAGGTACTTTGCACCAACATTGACATCGGAAGCTCAAAAATGTTTTTTATCTTAAGTGTTTGCCAATTCTGTATCTGCTTTTGTCTTGTATTTATTTCTTAACTGTGATTTGCTTTCTTTTGGATTGAACAGTGATACCCTTATGTTCACCTAATCCATGCTTGAATGGTGGAACGTGTGTTAATTTAGGCCAGAATTTCTTTTGCCAATGTTCTGCTGACTACAATGGCAGTATATGTGAAATTGGTAAGTTATGGCCTTATTCCATTCATATCTTATTGATTGAAAATATTTACTGTTTTGTCTGTGCAATGTTTTCTTGTTTTGTTAAGACAACAGGAGATACAAAAGAATTATAACAAATATGACAAAAACTAAATTCTGTGGAATATGAGAGGAAGGTAATATTTAGTAATAGCTCCAATCCTTTACTCTTCCTTGGAACCATGTAGATACATATTTTACCACACAATCTTTTACCGCCTGGTTTCTGTCGTTCTTGCTGGTACTTGATTGAGAATGTGTAACTGATATATTTAGGAGATGGGAGTTTGTGTTACAAGAGGATGACACCTTTATTAAATGGGCTCCCCAACCACATAGAAACTTAACAGAGGGCACCGTCATATTGATGATACCTAGTCGTTGCTATGTGTTTTAGTACCAAGCAGACGGGAATTACCAGCGGTAGCGTGGCGGTACCATGAGATGACGACTACTAGATTTGTGTTTTCAACCTCAACGAATTCAACAAGCAATGTGTTTTCTTTGATGAGTGTAACGCTTAAGAAAATGCCCACAAGAAGGTGTGAACAAGGCTTTCATACTACTACAGTTTATTCTAACATTTATCTCCCTATTGCCTGATGTTCTTCTCAGATTATCAGTACTTTTTTCAATCCATAACCTCCAGTGCTCTTTTCACTTGTGTGTACTTTCCACTTCAACTCAAGGCATTGCTGAAGAAGGTTCCAGAGGGACTGAAATGCAGATAAAAATACAGATTGTAAAAATCAATATTCCTGCTTTGTCAACTATGAGTCCTGTCTCCTTTTTGATTTTGCATATTTTCAATCGTGATATATATGAATCTCTCTTTTACTACATACATTTATTCGTTTTTGGATTATTGATGTGGAAATTTTAGTACACAACAACCAGTAGTTAATCCTTCCAGTTAAAGCATTTTGATACCCTTACTATTATCATATCTTGAAAATCAAACTCTTTACAAAATTGTTTGAAAGCTTGAAAATAGCATATAACTCTGCTACCTAAATCATTCAACAAAAGCCAAATAAACATGATAACTGCGACACTAAAGCTTAGATGGACATCATACTTGTTATTAAATTCGATCCATCTTTGTGAGTACAACAATTCCTGTTGCAGGTCAAAGGTCATTTAAAGTCCAAAAATAAGTTTTAAAGATATGTAAGGTTTTGTAACACTCAAAAAAGACTGCTCGGTTTTATTCAATTCTTCCTGTTTTTGTTTTCAGATACCACTACAACTGAACAAACTCAAAGTACCGTACTGACTTCCTGACAGTCTTATTTTTCTGAGATTTAACAAGTCCTTGAAAAAGTCAACAATGCACTGAATTATTTTGAGGTGGTGGGATTCGCATTCGAAAGGAAGATCAAAGTAGCATTATATATATGTGAAAATGTTGTAGCTTTTGTGGGCTTCACGCATGGGCAAGGAGATAATATAATGTAAACTTATTCTTATATAGCGCCTTACATCAAAATATGATCTCAAAGCTATACAGCGAGATATAATCCACAGAGTAAAATAATAGCTATTATTCCTTCGCAGCACACATGTGATCCCTTCGAGTGACAGTAGAAAAAACAGTGAATACTTCCTACACGTCAGTGTGTACAGCTGTAATCATAAATTGTCACTCTGTGGGTTTAATTTTTATAATGTTGCTCGGTCATTCATTGATCTACGTACACCTCTTTGAGAGACGTCCTCTTTGAGAAACGTTTTCTTTGAGAGATATTCTTCCTTGAGAGACGTTCTCCTTGTCTAACTTTTGGAGATTACCGGCCAGATTGTATATCAATGGATCAAATGGCCACTGTACTAATCTAAATTCTGGAGAAAGACCCCCCAGAGGTCTGGGCCCAGACCGCGATGTAACTAGGCCATTGTGGCCGTCTGGGGCCTGGTGATGATTACCAAAAATTAAAAAGAATAGCACCCATCCACCGAAGCCAGCCCACTTAGAAAAGAAATGAAATACTAGCAGAATACCAACCAAAATGGAAATTTAAATGAAATTGTGTCCTTAACAGGGAAGGCCTGACACTGGCATATCTGGGCGTTTAGAGGTGTCAAGTATAAACAAAATTCTCATTCAAGCCCAAACTGTGGTGAATTTGGACTCTCCGTTGGGGCTATTTGCACCACTCCTTACTACATTACTTTACCTAGCCCAGACACCAGACAGAACAGCTCAATTTTGATAGGTTAAACTGTTTATAAATCTCTTTATTGCAAATCGGTTAATACGGTTATTTTGAAACTGAAGTGTACACTTCTAGATTTTCCTTCTGCAGATGCCGATAGGTGTTGGTTGCTTATTAACATATCAGCTCGTACTAATTATATATCTTCAGATTTTATTTTCCTTCTATTTTGCTTTTATTCCCTTAGGCTAATTTTGGGTAAAATTTTAGAAAACTTGGGTCAAAAGCAAATGAATTAATCTGTCACTCCATTTGTATAAGTTGAGGGGGTTTTTTTTGCTTGATATTTGAGAATTTTCTTAATTTTCGTTAGTTGGAGCAATAGGACAGTGTGTGAAATGAGACCATGGGGGTGGGGGTGTTATGAGTACCAAATCAAATCAAATCAAATCAAATCAAATCAAATCAAATCAAATCAAATCAAATCAAATCATGTGAACTTGCAAAATGACTTCAAATGAGCCATCATTGGACGTCATCTGTGATGTTCCAGTTATGTAGATCAAATTCAATTTGGGTTCAAGTCTTATTAGTAACATGATAACTTGCCGAATAAAGCTAGGATGAACGTCACATGTGATGTAGGTCCTACATGGAAATATCTTGCTGGTATAAACAATAGTCAAATCTTGAAATTCCTGTCCGCAGCCTGCTATTAATCTCCTCATGATGGGTGGGTGGTGGCGAGGAATCACTCAGCCTTTAAGCTTTCTGGTTTATTGGGCAAGAGCATAACATGTAGGCCTACTGGGACAACTAGTTTATCGATATCACATAATGATATGTTACAAATTTCTCACTCTGTTTCAGTCACTGCTTTATTTACAAGAGTCAGTAATGTAACATTCACACCAGTAACAAAAGATCTGTTTACAAATCAGAGAATTCACAACATTACAACTTTTCCTCTTTTTCTATTTTGGTTTTGTTTACACGAAAATGTATAGTCTTCCCACAAATATTCCTATTTTCTGTGGATAAATGATTTACAAATTATGAAGATGAATTGGCCAGATGACACCATCCATTCTGATCTTGCTAGATGCATTTACATAATATCAAAAAAAATGTACAACATATAAAATCAGGATACAAATTGCTTTGAGGATGTGGTGTGTTTGTGGTGCTTGTGATGTGGTGTTTGACTATAGCTTCAGAAAATGTTCAGCAATTTTGCTATACGATCAACTTCAGCCACCAGAATTTTTTTTAACTGGTTCAGTAGATGAAATGATCTATGATTCAGTGATAAGATTTCTGCAAACCAGTGACACATCCATTGTCTGTCTATGCCTTGCTTTCTGAGCTATGTGTTGGCTATCAACAGTTTTCACTATAGTATTAATAGATAAATTAAACAATCTTCACAGACTTTTAACATTTTACCACAAGATACCACTCTGGCACAGATTGTTGGTCTTTTCTTGCACGAAAAGTATTTGTGTAAAAGTAAGTTGGCCTGCCGTTTCGATCCTAGCAGGATCTTCTTCAGAGGCTAAATGGCAAGTAACAGTAACAGAAGGGACAAAAACACGCACAGAATACATACAGGTAAATGAGCATGGTGAACACAAAGAGATAGATGAAATGGGATTAGTAGACAAGGGATGTAGAGAAGAAAGAAAGAAACCAACATGGGAAGAGGAGAGGTAGGAGATAAACAGTGGAGGGACAAAGAGAGGATTAATCTTCTTAATTACTTCAGGCCAACAAAGGCCAACAAACTTTTACACATTCTCTTACACAGGCTCTCTAGTGGATAATTAAGCAGTTTGCTAACAGTTTTATTTGATTTTTATTACGAAAAGTATGATAAGAAATCAACAGGTACGTCAAGACCGCATGCAGCATAAAAACTGTCACCGATCAATACTGTTGAGTGTTTAAGAAATCCTGTAGGCTTAATCATCAAGAAATTAAGGTTTTTCATATATCGAGTTCTTTGTGACTATTCCTGTGGGAGTATTGCATTGTGTTGGTCATACGGTTTTCTTTTGTATTATTATTATTACCTTTCTTTTGACTGATTATCATTAAACTGTATGTATAGTATCCATATGGGAAATTGAAGAATAGAGTTGTTGAAGTTTCTCTTTTTTCAAAATTTCTACATCAAATGTTTTTTGGGCTTATTGTGTGCAGAATCCCACACAGTCGTTCTGAACATATTGATTCTGTTGTATAGAAAACAAGCACATATACGGGGACAAATGAAACGTTTTGTTTCCATATCAATTACACCATAACACGTCATAGTAAACCATGATTTACATGCAATTGTACCGTCCAACTTATAACACCCTGGGTAAGAGAGTGAGACTTGATCCCAATTCATGACCTTAACTTTTAACACCCTTGGTTAGAGAGAAACTTGATTCCAATGTATGACCCAAAGTTGTAACACCCTTGGTAAAGAGAGAGAAACTTGATCCCAATTTATGAACCAAACTTATAACACCCTGGGTAAGAGAGAGAGAGAGACTTGATCCCAATTTATGATCCAAACATAACATCCTGGGTAAGAGAGAGGGACTTTGTCCCAGTTTATCAAACAAACTTATAACACCCTGGGTAAGAGAGAGAAACTTGATCCCAATCTATGACCCAAAGTTGTAACACCCTTGGTAAGAGAGAGTGACTTGATCCCAATTTATGATCCAAACATAACATCCTGGGTAAGAGAGAGGGACTTTGTCCCAGTTTATCAAACAAACTTATTACACCCTGGGTAAGTTAGAGAAACTTGATCCCAATCTATGACCCAAACTTATTCACACCCTGGGAAAAAGCAAGAGAGAAACTTGATCCCACCCACTTATGATCAAAACTTATTCACACCCTGGGAAAAAGCAAGAGAGAAACTTGATCCCAATTTATGACCTAAACTTATAACACCCTTGGTAAGAGAGAAACTGATCCCAATCTATGACCAAAACTTATAACATAGTGGGTAAGAGGGAGAGAAACCTGATCCCAATTTATGATCCAAAGTTATAACATCCTGGGTAAGAGAGACTTAATCCCAATCTATGACCCAGTCTGGCTTTGTTACTGAGTAGTCTACCGGCTAGCTGCAACGAGGGAGAAACCTGGGGAGGGGGGGGGTAGCCAATGCCGATGTGACAGTGTAGAATCTTCCTCTGAATATTGGACCCCGGTGAAAGTTTTACGAAGTCCAGGCGTGTCCTATGCCGGTTTATAGTCCCGGTCCCTATATCGTGTGAGTATGCGAATGGGTAAAACTGAAACACGACACAGTAGACGCTTTCTCCTCAGAACTTATGTCGCTGCATGATTCGTCAAGCTTTGTCGTGCAAACTCAACCTCTTACTCGAGATGGAGAAGTTTGACAAAACGACCATGGGACCAACTGTCACAACGTTGAGAAACTTTGAACGCTGCTATTACAACCTTCAGAGGATTTTTTCTTTTTCTTCTTTTTCTCTTCTTGAGTAGCAAATTAGACAATATTAAGGTGATATTTTGTAAGGAGAAGTGCATCATCATACTAAATTTGTGACCATTATAATCAATTCTACGTTTGCTTGATGATTTGATTGGCATATTTGCAGTAAGTATGTTGCATTCACTTTTGTGCAGTTATTAAATTAGGATGACACTTGCTACGTAGTTTATTTCGTGCTCTGCAACATCCAAGCATGATAAAGGATGATGATAATTACATTGACACCATGCCAAAAAAAAAAAACTCACTTTAGTAGGTCAGGTTAGCTCGATATTTATCGAATAACTTTTCAGGCGGACGTACACTACTCTAATTGTGTGCTACGGTACCTAGAAGTGGCCACCAAATGGTAGGCATACAGTGCATGTAAGACCCTGGCAGCCAAACGACCGTTTTCAGGGTCTCATTTCAAAACGAATGTAAAATATGCTAGAATTGTCTGGTTATAACAGCTAAGATTCGTCAAAGAGTTCATGTCAGGTGTGCAGTTTTGTAAGTTTTTGTTGTGTTGAGATATTGTCGTTTTGACGGAGATTCAATACAACATTTCACTTGTAAAACACATGACGATTTCAGAAACTCATTCTCTTTTATTAAAAAAAAAATTAATGTTTTTTTTTTATTTGTTAATTGCATTTTTGCTGAAACTCATTTTGCAGCAAAATTTATAATCGAGAAGTGTAGTAACCATTGTCAGACAATAGGACTAAAATGATCTAATGAGGCGATTGTTGTGGCATATTATCATTTATTTTCATTGTTTGTTCTGCTTGCATATTTAAGAGCATAAATCATGGTGCGAAAATAAAGAGAATTTAAAACATTTGAAAAAAAAATCTTTGGTTAAATGTGGGGGTTGGGGTTATTTTCGTATGTCATTTTCTCTTAACCTGTGATTAATGCGCGTTGGTGAAGTTTTCTTTTGCATTTCACGGTTTATTTTGCGATAATATAAAAATCCTCTGGACGAATATTTTATTTACCTGTCTAAGCTGTAAATTAGATATACTGGTACTGAATAAAATATTTCCACATTTGTTTACATCTTGTTCCATGTTCGAGAAAATCGATAGAATCTCTCTTAACAGTAAAAACTTGACTGTCACTTATGCGGGAACTTATCGACAGTTTAGATAAAGAATTGCAAAACTTTATACAATTAACTTTAGTTTAAAGAGGGCGCTATTAAGAAACATTTCTGAAGCAGCAATTTGGATATACTGTAATTGCAAGTACGAAAACATTTGTAAGAAAAACATGTATGTTACGCCTCCGTTCGATTCGGACAACATTTATATGTCTTACAGTCGTTTCTTACATTATATTCATCACATGGAAGCCTATACAAACTATGATTTAAAAAAAGACATGCACACACCAATTTTCTTGATAATTGGAAATGAAAGCAAATTAAAATAATTCACTCCGCATTGCAATGCATTAAGACATCTTCCAATAATACAAAACAATATGTTGCTTTAAAACGTAACTCAAGTCAAACATTTGCTAGAAGCCTTATATATACCACTATCTGGAAACGCGTGGATAAAAGGACGGTCAATGGTATTCTATGTTCGGCAGACGAGAAATTAGACGAGAGGGCAGTTATGTACAATGAAATATAATAGAACTGTCCTTGTCATTACATGAAATTATACACACAAAAAAAAAAACACAACGTACTGGTACTTACAATCTTAGAACTTAAGTTAAAGGCATTGAAGACTCGCCCCAAACCGCGTGCCGCCCTGTGAAAAAGTTAACTTTCCGTTGCTTGCAAGCGAAGTTTTCTTCTTGTCGCTACAAAAATGCAGACAGTAATGAAACGTGATACCTTGTTACCTTTTATCTGGACCTGAGATCAGAGAGTTCCATAACAACTCCCTGCTGAGATGTCCATCGCCGCTATGAACACTGTGTTATGCATGGGTATTGACCGTAGCTGCATGTAGTGGCTGTACACTAGTGTCTAATTACCGACGGTAGCAAGCTGTGTGTGTATTTTCTGATCGATGGTGGTGTCTAACACTTCCGTTACACCTCAGTCGAAACTAGGTCAAATTACCGGCATGAGACGTTTCTGTGTGCGCGAGTCTTCACACCCTTTAACGCGCGCAGAGGTACCTCCTTTTGGTAGGGTCCGGTGGTGTAGGGGTTGGCCGGGCCGCTTGGTACGAGACTGGTTAATGCGTTTTCCACAGGTAAGTATTTATAAAAGTTCAGGGAAGCAGGTTATTAATTCTGATTGATTATGATAAAGACGTCGGTGCTGGGCAGAGTTACAGGAAACGGAAAAGGGTTGTTATACGATAAAAATCCAGGCAGGTTCACATGTCACGGGAAAGAGCACTAGAGCCACGTGAAACTGTTCGTTATATAGGGAGTTCAGCCGACAGTTACTGCACCTTGGTATTCAGCATGGCGTAGCTTGACAATAAAGGAATCCGGCCACATACTCAGAATGGTAAACACGGTATACAGACAACAACAAAATTGACTTTGCATAACATTAGGGATATATTAATCTCTTACGTCATCCATGTGAGTATTTTACTTGACTCTAAAAAACATTTCTACGTCCAAGAACATGAAAGGAAAGAAATTGATCTGAAGCTACAAAATAATTATGGAAATATATATGAATGGAATTCATGATAAACAGTAAGCTGTACACATTGCTACACGTAATTTGTATACGTAGGCCTATATATAGAACCCCTCCCCCCCCCCCCCCAATGACGCCGTCACTGCCACCTGTCGACATATCAGGTCGGAATACTTGACACGCTCGACTTTCTACGTTTCTTCTTAAAAAAAAAGGAAGAAACAAGTAAAACGGTCATACAAACACTGGAGCCTCAAATCCATTATATACAGATGTTTTTATTATTCATAACTTGAAATTATTTCCGTCGTTATGCACGTGGTACCAATGAGGAGACACGACGTGTCCGCATTATTTTGTTTCGTTATATAATTTCGTTTAAACAAATATCTGTTAGAAATGTTTTATATCAGAAAGCACGAGCGACATGAAGTGAAAAGTCAAGTTGGTATTTATTCTTTTGTTGGATAAAAAAAAACCATCACTCTCGGTAATTTCGTTTACTTGTAGTATATACGTACGTCACAATAAAGTCCATTGTACGTGCTGTTATTATTAATATCGATATTTTGTTTATTTTCCTTTTCTCTAGTTCTAGATGATACAAAGCAAGATGGGTGTTTGATTTTTTTTCAGACAATCTCTTCTCCCTCCCTGAAAGTAGAAGAAAAAACAACTAAAAACAACAAACCGTACAAATAAATTAGTTTTTGGATAAAAAATGTATTTTAGTTTGTCAACACTTTGTTATAATTCCGGGAAGAAAGCAACTACAAAAGAACTCTTTATAATTATTGACCAAACTTGATTAAATTTCCAAGAGCTGAAATTCATCATGCACAAAATTTCGCAAAAGTAAACAAGAAGTTTTACATGAACCTACACTTAATTTTGGCAGGGCGCCACAAGGTTAGGGCAACGTTTGTATTCGTGTATAAAATGTTGCAGCGCCATCTTTAATGTTGTAAAGCGTCGCCCAACGATGATTGAACACTAAGTGGTATTGTGAGTGATAAATACATTCAATTACAGTGGCATATGTGCCGAAAACGGTGAGGGGGTTGAGGGGAGTTAATATGCTGGGAGACCAATACTATGATACTTTTAAGAAAAGTCACCCAGGACAGAACCTGGGCACGAAAACCAAACAACCAACGACTGATCCGCTCTCAACCCCAGTCCCCTTGCATCGAGACTGACTGTGGGATCATCGTCGGGTGTGTATCACCATTCCCCTCGAAAGGGAACAGATAATACACATGATCTTAGCTAAAAGGCAGAGACCAATACTATGAATACTTTTTAAGAAAAAGTCGCCCAGGAAAGAACCTGGGCACGAAAACCAAACTACCGAACGACTGATCCGCTCTCAACCCCAATCCCCATGCATCGGGACTGTGACTGTGTGATCATCGTCGGGTGTGCATCACCATTCCCCTCGAAAGGGAACAGATACTACACATACTTTGAAAATTAGCGAGACAACTGGCCCCTTTTACGAATCACCCCGTCCTTGACGGAAAGTTAGCCTCAGATTTACTTTACCTACGCGTTGAACGTATCATTTGCTTCATGATCCTATTAAATATTATTCAAAAGTGTTAATTCGAACTTCCTGACAGTCAGCTGACTGACTAATGCAATCGTTTTTCGTTTATATTATATGTTGATTACCAACGATACTTTTGGAGTCAACCAATTATTCCAATAGCTTGAGCACATTTACCAAACGACTATTGTATAGTAGTAGGCCTAATACACAACCCCCAGTGGTACTGCGATCATGTGCAGATCGTTACGACGGTGACTCCTTTATTAAAACATCACTATTCTCTTGAAAAGAGAACAGGGCGTACTACACAAAATAACTTGTAACGACAGCATTTGAATAAAACCTCAAGCATGATTTACATATCTAACTGTATACTATAACAATTTAGAGTTTAATACGTTACTTGTATCATCAATGAACAAAGAATAGCTATTCGTTTTCCCTAAATATTAATATATA